>JAOTRH010444591.1:0-31964 GCA_034768845.1 Heliamphora exappendiculata
TATATATATATATATATTAAATATATTATTTTTAATTTTTACATATTTAATTAGGGTTTAATTGACAACTAATTTAAAATTTAATTTTCTTATTTTTTATATTTTTAATTAAAAAATTAAATTTAGTTTAAAATAAATTATTTAATAACTTAGTTTTTAAACTAATTTTTTAAAAATTGATTATTTTGATAAAAAATTTAATTTTTTATTTAAATTGAATAATTTTGTCTTCTTATATATTTCATATTAATAATAATATGTAATTAATAGTGGTAGTAAATAAATTATGAATAAAGAGTATTATTATTTTTTAAAAACTAATTAAAATTTTAATAGAATATTTTAGAAGTTAATATTTTGATTTTTTTTTGAATATTTAGCTTCTTTTTTTTTTTTTTGACAAACAAATTATATGACATTTTTGTACTTTTAGCTAACAGCTAAAATTGTCAAACGGGCTCTAAGATGGGTTTACATTATTTTCCGTGGTGTAATTTTTATTATATTTTTAAATAAAATTATCATGTAAACATAATTCTTCAAAATTATCAAATAATTACTCCCGTATGGTTTGCCATTTTGACGTGTAAGATAGGGGCGATGAATTTTTATAACAGCTCACCAATATCACTTAGGTCATCTTTGGGTTATTTAAAAAGAAAATTTTTAATTAAAAAAAATCAACTGTTAAGTTATATTATTTAATTTCTCTAAAATGTTACCTATTTCTTTTAAAAATATTTTAAGAAAAAAACTATACACATGCAAATACTATTTTTTTAGTAAAATAAATATAATACTCTTAATTAAAAAGTCATTGTATTCTCAATAATTAAAAAAATCATACCGATATTACTAGCACTACAATTTAAAAGTGAAAAATAAGAACATATTAGATATTTTAATATAAAAAAAAAATACCCTAAAAAAATTATTCCAATCAATGTAACTTTTTTTAAACATCCCAAACTGCCCCTTACTCGGTTATCCCTCCCAAATGTTGCTAATAAACATAGAATTCTTAATATTTGAGAGGTTATTAAAGTTTAAATTTCTATGGTTAAAGTTCAGTACTTACCTCCCCTTGAACTTACTGTCAAAGGTTTGTTTGATATTGTTAAAATTAATAATTTATAACTTATAACATATAGTAAAAGTTGTAAATATTTAGTAAAAATTATAACTTGTAATTGAAATAAAAAAAATAATTATAATTTATAACAGAACTTGTGGGTGTTTGAAATAAATTTTAGTTTATAATTAAAATTAGTAGTAAAAAATTAAAAATTATAACAAAAAACTTTGCCAAACACCACTTTAGCATAGGAGAGACGAAAAAACCATATATATATTTAGACAAATTATTAAACACCATCGTAAAAAAAATTAGAGAATTAATCCAGAAAATCATCAAATATCTCTTAAATAAAAATAAATAATAGTTTATAAACATTTCACACAATAAAAATGAAAACCTTGTATGCATATATCACTAATGCACGCTACTATTGAAATGCTAGATAAATTTAGTATAATTCACTTCTTAATGTTCTATATTGAAATAATAGATAAATTATACCGCATATAAGCTATTAAATGATAGAATAACTAATACCATAAAAATTATAGACTATTTCTCATTTCATAAAATGGTTAAAAATAATAATTTTCTCATCATTCAATTACAACTAATTCAATATAATCCGAGCCAAATTATTACAATTCAATGCAACTATTTATTCTATCCCGCCATATAGCTATGATAAAATTTAAATAACGCAGAGTAACCTATCACCGATTACTTTTTTTTATTTACTAGTAAGAATGTGTGTTATTTTTATTTTTTGGAACAAAGCATGAGCTTTCCGGTAAAAAAAATAATAATTGGTGATTAATTTTGTGGTTTAATTCCGTATGCGTAATTAAACTGTTTGATTAATACAATTGAATCTCACGGCTTATTCAACTCCTTAAAAAAATAATCTAAAAATCAAACTGAGGCCAAAGAGAACAACAAACACAAAACCTAGTATACAACTGATCAATTGAAAGCGCCACAAACGCGCCTAATTTCCCCCTGAGAACCAGTCTTGACATCGATTTGGCCCATCTTCACCATCGAGTCAACGAAGTCTCCCTCGAAAAAAGGCCCGAAAACCGGGCTCAGAACGCCGAAGTAGGAATCTACGACGGTTTTGGTTGCGCCGTCGTCGTAAAGCCTTGCGTCGGAAGCAAGCACGGCGAAGCCGTTTCGGATGTTTTGCAAGATCTGATTGTCGAACGTCTGCTCGCTGCCGCGGTCCATGGGTAATCGGACGTTGACGTCTCCGTTCGGTGGGCATTTCGATTTCAGCTCCGGCAAAAAGTCGGGGTTTATGGCCGGATCTGAGCTGCCGCCCGGGGAGAAATTGTACAGCCGGTCGGTCATGAAGAAGCATGCCGTGGTGCCAATGGTATGTGCAGCTGAAAATTTTGTAAACAAGCCAACTTTTTTTTAGGAGATTATTTCAGCAAGAGCTTCTTGAATATAATAAGTTTTAAGGCTGTTTATAAATAAAAAGTTTAACGGGTAACGTTTAATTTATTTAAAAAGTGTGATTTTTAAAAAAAATATTTAACAAATAAGTAAATTTATTAAATAAATAAATTTATTTATTTATATATCAACATATATAAATAAATAAAAATACAAATAAATAAATATATCTATTTATATATATATATATATACATATATACATACAAAATGATTCTTTATCTTGTTTACTCCTCACTTCATTATCTCAATTATTGTCTTCTTCATGGTTATCATTGTCTTTCATTAACGATATCTTAGCTATTACAGGGTATACAGTAAGATATTTTTATTCAAAAATAATTGAACGCAACAAACAGAGAACCTAACAATAGAATATTTTTGTGTAAACGAACCTTGCACGTTAAAAAAATATTTTACTAATGAAAACCAATACAAAGTTTACAAATTGGATCTCTCACTAATTTTTTTTTTTTTTCTTTTTTACCGTTATAATCAAGCCAATTTGAGTTTGGCATTTAAAAAAAAGTTATTTTTTTCACACACAAAAAAAATTAACTTTTAAGCTAGGATATTTGGTATTTTTTAAAAATTCATTACTTTTTTTTATTTGTTTCAAAAAAAATCTAAATACATCATAAACCCTTTAACTTTTATTGAGTTAAATAGTTATAATACCTTTAATTAAAAAATTAAAAGTTAACTGTACTTCTAAAAACAAAACAAAAAAAAGCATTGGTAGTATCCTAATAGTACAAGTTGAAAGCAAAATTAAAAGTATATTTTGATATTTTAACAAAAAACATACAAATATTATATTTTAAATTTAAAATGTTCATTGACTATTATTTTTTTACGTACTATATTGTTTTTAACTTTCATTAGTATTACTTTTTTAAGATATTATAAACCATTCTCAATATATTCTTATTCCCAATATTCTTTGTTTTTTTCTCAACTTTTTTCCTCTATTTCTACCTTAATAAAATAAAAAATAAAAATCAGACACCACATCTCTCCCCTACACATTGTCATTCATACTTTACTCTCTAAAAAGGAAAAAAGTCCCATTGCTATTCTTACACTATTTTTTGAATAAAAAATGATATGTTAGTATTCTAAATACCATAAGTTAAAAATAAAAAAATATTAAATATTTTTAAAAAATTACCTAAACAAACTATCTCTAAGGCTATGGCCTATATTCTGATCATGAAAGTATGCCTAAAAATAAGGCTCCTAAGAAGTACAAAACACGGTGTTGTGCCCTTTAATTTGGTGAAATGATTGAGTGACTTTGATGAAAATGGAAGCCCACACCACAATCATATGCATGTGAGAAGAGAGCAGCAGCTTTAAATGTGATAAGAAAATCCAGGGAGAAAATAGACAATTCACTTCAAAATTGAAACAAAACGGCAGGTAGAATAGGCACATTTAATTTGATGAACTGTTTTAGATGGCTTTTAATTTAATTCTTGATAAGATGTTTTACCATACACCCGTTCTTGAGATTTAGATAATAATAACTACATTAATTAATTTGTGTGCCCTACCGATAAACCAACCCGTTGCATTAATGAGCTGGAATTAAAACAAATTTGTAAGCAAAATAAAACAAAAATGTTATCTGAAGTGAATATTTTTATCAAAAGAAAAATGTTAAATGAAACAAAAATGTTATTTTCTTTATTATAAAAATTATCAATAAAATTATTTTGAATTCAAAATGAATAGTCTAAATTCAACTCTTGTTGTGATGTGGGTTATATTCCAAAATAGTTGAACTATTTGTTTTAAATTGTAGGTAATTTTATGTAACTTTATGAATATACTAAAGAAATTAACGAATTATTCGTGCCTTAAAGACACTTTTAACTTTGTTTGAATCCGCTATAATTTTACACTCTTTTTTCTTTTAATTTTTTACTTAAAAATCAACGTCAAGTAAAATTTGAATAAATTATTCAATTTTTCTGTACCTACAAATAACATTCTTAAATTATACATACAATGTTAACTATAAATGAAGTTTAGAATTTTAACAATATAAGAATAAATGAAAAATAGTTTAAAACTATAAATAATATTAAACTAATTTAGTTATATTCTATTTTCAAATTATAAAACTTTATAAACCAAACTTTTGATCTTTTTATTTTCTTTTTGTTGATTTTTTAATCAATTAAATGGAAGTTCAAAAATCTTTTGAATACTCCTTTTCACATGAACTGATTTGGCCATCAATCAAATCAATGTGCATTTTTGTTAGAAAAAAATTGTCAAATTAATTTTTAATTTAAAATTTAAATTAAAATATATTTTAACCGTTAAATATTCCTAGAGAGAAGAGAGAGGATATATTTTTGTGAGAAATAATTTTGATAGTAAAATTGAATTAAAATATATTTCAACCTACAAAAAAAGTGATATGCAAAATATTTTTAAAAAATTGAGTTCCGTTATTATATAGATATCATTACCGCTAGATAAAAGGGCAGGGAGTAAAATTAAGACAAATAGATTGTAACCAACTAATAGTTTGTGGAATCAACTCAACCCAATTAAAATTGTGAAAATAGAGTTGTAGGAGATCATTTCCAATCGTGAAAAACATTAATATTCTTAAAATTTCTAGAAGATCTCCATCTTAGTGACCTTGGTTTGTTTGCTTGTTTTTTTTCCCCCAAAAAATAATCAAAAAATAGAAAATATATTTCAAGGATTAAAATCTAATATTTATGACCGTTTCTTCTCCTTTTCATTTTTCTTTGTTATTACGAGTAACTTGCTCACGTCCCTTTAATTGCCATGCACCTACTATAACAACATGGAATCTGCATGAATGAGAGAGAGAGAGAGAGAGAGAGAGAGAGAGAGAGAGAGAGAGAGAGAGAGAGAGAGAGAGAGATCCATTGACAGTACCAGTAAGAAGCACAAGGTCTTTCTCAGAGAGTCCCTTCTGCAAAAACTTGGCTTTGAGCTGCTGAATTGAATCGTTAACATCGGGCATATTAGCCGCCAATGAAACATTGGAAACTAATCCATCTCTTCTGCCGGTCGGAACCAGATAACTTGGTCCATTGGCCTGTGCCATCAAACACAAAAATCATTATATATATATTGGCATCAGAATGTGTGTATACGATTATGTATCAGTTGGTATTGAACAATATTAGTTGAAATTAAAATTTTAAATATCAACCGTTACCTATGATATTGTTTGATACGCACTGGAATTTTGAGCCTCCAATACCAATATTTACCAATGTACTTACCGTGGTATAAAGTATGAGCCCATGCATATCAATGATATTGATGTCTTTTAATTCCCTAATTTAAAATCTTGACTATTACATTAATAAATATCAATATTAGAGATTCCAGATTTCATTATGGATTGACTAATACAATACTTAACCCGATAACATGTGTATATATATATATATATATATATATATATATTATGGAATGAGTAGTACTGGTAGTGTAGTAGTACCAAGACTATGGCATCTCTAGCAGCCAAGGCGACAATGTCTGCGCAAGAAACGACACCCGGGCACACAGCTTCCAACCGTGATTTAACTTTCTCTATCACTTCAAATCCCCCAACGCCTTGGTGACCAACTGCTTGTCTCTCAGCATTCGGTCCATTGTCTATTAGTATTGAACCATCACATCCCTGATCATCATTCATCACCAACCCATATATAATACCAAGTTAATATCTCAAAAATTAACTGTACATCTAATATCATATGTATATATACACACACAACAATACTGTTATATATCGATTGATATTGAACATTATCTATGGAGTATTGATGCATTAATAAATACCAATATCACAGATTTTAGATTCTTATCCCTATCTGTCGATACAATATTGATATTTAAAACCCTATCATATATATGTAGAGAGAGGGCAGAACAGGGTCGTAAATATTGGCTGGTATCTGGATTTTGAGCCTTCAATACTGATATTTACAAAGGTAGCCATCGATATTGTCCGGCAGATACATCACTTATACCAATTTCCAATACCGCCATTTAAGACCTTGGATTAGAGAGAGACCTGAACAAAGCAGTCATGGAAGTGAAGCCGGAGCAAGACTGGAGCTATGTTTGAGTTGGAAAGAGAAGCGTCACGAACAACGGAAGTGATAATGGACTCAGCATCAGGGCAGGTGCTGCCATAGAAACCAGTTCTTAGTTGGGCTTGGGAGATCCCAACCACACAACTGAAAATGAGAACCAAACACAGTATCATTTTAACAATTGTGTGCATGTGTGTGTTTTTGGAAGGAGAGAGAGAGAGAGAGAGAGAGAGAGAGAGAGAGAGAGAGAGAGAGATGAGATTTGTGGTGCAGAATAGATAGGTCTTCAGCCTTGAGGTGTCAGCAATTAAGGGAGAGATGGCGTTGTCTCTGTCATGAGTTGCATTGAGTTTTGTTTTGTAGCTCCTCCTCCTCCCCCCTCATGTGGAGAGATAAGAATTCCACATGTTTATTTAATTGAACATTTATGTCTATCTGTTCTTTAGTTAATTAATTTTTATTTCATTTCTATTTTTAAAGTATGGTTCAGTAACTCTAGAACTTCATGAAGTGATTCCAAAATTTACAAGTTGCGTAGGGTTTAACAAGTAGTTTTACGTTCGCAGATTGAACTATATATGCTAAAGGTACTTTTGATATTTTCTATAGACTTGTAACAATCTAGTTTTATATATATATATATATATATATATATATATATATATATATATATATAAAATTGTGTAGAGAAATTCTAATGTAAATTCTCATTTCTTATTATAGTAAAATACTGCAACATTCGTGGTTTTAGTTTTAGCTGAGTGATTTATATAAATATTGTGTATTATTTTATTTTTTTTTCTTTTTGCATGAGTCTCGTATAGATTTGCATAGAGTTTGCAACAATCCTAACAAAGAACATGTATTACTTATTTATTTTTGTACACGGGATATTCTGAATAAAATTTTAAAATTCCTTATTTAATGGGTCCTGGATTTCACTGTTAAAATTATCTTTCAAGAATTTATCTCAAGAAATTCCTTATTTAATGGGTCCTAGATTTTACTATTAAAATATCTTTCAGGAATTTATCTAAAGAAAAAAGTTATCGCAGCATTTATTATATTACATATGACTTGTTGTGACAGAAATACCCCTCATTTTATTGCTGGTACTATGAAATTTTCAGCAATCTTCATATTTCTCCGAGGGAAAATTATAAGGTATTCTCGAAGTGTCTCTTAACTAAAAATAAATTAATTTCTTTTGAAAAAAAAAATTTGTCAAAATTATTAAGCGATTGCGTGTAATGTCATTTTGTCGTGTTTTAATATTTCGTCAGAAAGTAACCAAAGATGAACCGAGGATAAGTAATAAAGAATTTTATTATTTTGATGAGAATAAGTTACAAAAATTTGATTATGAAGACTAAAACTACTACTATGAGCTAAAGATTGAACTAACTTAAAAGAAAAAAGTACATAAAAAGATAAACAAAAATAAAACATAAGCAGTTTGTCGGAGTTCAAGCCTTACAATTACATTCAATTATAAAATCTTGACCATTTAGAGGATGGACAATGAATTTGATAGGGCAGATCCATCCACTATCCTCACAACAACGTGTTTTTATTTTAGTGATTACAGATTATTTTATAAAATGAACTGAAACAATTCCTATGAAAAATGTAACGTAAAGAAGTGTTATATAATTTATAAAAGAACATATAATTTATCGATTTGGATTACTACAGCCAATAACTGTAGACTAAGGGACAATTTTTAATGGGAGTGAAATCAAAGAGCTTTCCCAAAGATATAGAGTTTGAATAATAAACTCAACACCATATTATGCTCAAGCAAATGGACAAACTGAAGTCACTAATAAAATCACAAAAATGACTTTATCAAAGGTCATTGAAGATAACCATCAAAAGTGGCATTTGCTATTGTTGGAAGTGTTATGGAATTATCGAACTTCGAAAAGGGATAGCATACAGACTACCCCATTTGATTTAGTATATAATCATGCAGCTGTATTACCTATGAAAGTGGCTATTCAGTTACAAAGGGTAGCCTATCACGATTATTTGTCCAATGATTAGTTTTATGAGGCAACGGCTATAAAGTCTAAGGATCTCAAAGAATATAAATGACAAGCTTTCACTAATATCCAACCCATATCGAAAAAAGTTTTTAACAAAAAAGTAAAGTATAAAAGTTTTACAAAAAGTGACTTAGTTTGTAAAACTATATTGCTATTGGGAAGGTGCCCTTTCGATCTTTTTCTTCTGGGTTTGGATATTAGTAAAAGTTTGTAATATATATTTCTCGAGGTCCTCATACTCTATAACTATTGTCTCATAAAACTGATCATTGAATAAATAATCATGATAGACTACCTTTTGTGACTGAACAGTCACTTTCATAGGTAACACATCTACATGACTACATACTAAATCAAATTGGGTAGTCTGTGTGCTATTTGTGATTGGGATTTCGATTTTTGAATGAATGGATGTGTTTTTAATGCTCTTTTATGGTTTCCCATATAGTTAGATAATATTTCTTTAGATATCTTTCATTGATTGTTCTTTTATGTAACTCACCATTGAGAGATTCTGAATGATATACCCACTTTGATAATACTTTTGCTATTCGAAATGTGCCTTTCCAATTTGGTAAGCATTTACCAAAAAAATAGAAAGAAAAAAAAAACAAAAAGAGGAAGAGAGAAAATGAAAGAAAGTAGAAAAGAAAAGTAAGCATGCAGAAGAAAAGAAGAGACAAGAAGAAGAAATTCGAAGAAAGGAAGAAGAGAAGGAAGAAGAAGTGATGTCTTTGAAGAAACGCAAGGCTCCTAAAATTTCAGAGGATACTTTTTATGATTATTCTTTTATAGACTAATTTGTAACTACTTATAACTACCTTTGTAACTGTTTCCATCTCGGGCCAAGTCTAGCTACCTTTAGTAGTGGGCAGTTTCTTCATGGGCCAACTTCAGTAGTGGATAGTTGTGGGCAGTCCTCTCTAGGCCACGCTCTTGTAACAGCTGCATAATTTAGCATGGTTTCGTAACATCTGGGTGCATAACTACTGGCACTTGTTCTCTTGAGAGAAAGCATCAACTATCTTGTGACGCATGTCCACTGCATCACATATTTTATTTCTAACTGCTCTCTCAATGTACTTGAGAGAAAACTAGGCTATTAAATACTTGATTATGAATCCTTTTGTTTAACAAGGCTTGGATGTTATCGACAAAGAGTTATGATTCGATGGGTCCTTTCGATATACCTGAGCCATTTGATCTTTGGCTACATATATTACCCTTGATCCTTTTATTACGGGACTCGATGAGTCTTCTCGATGTACATAAACTATTTAGTCCTTGACTTTATATATATTACTCTTAATCCCTTTATTATGAAATTCGATGGGTACTTTTACTATAAATGAGCCATTTTAGTCTTAGGCTACATATATTATTCTTGATCTTTTTATTCGATAGATCATTTAATTATTATCAAAAGAATTTAATAAAATTTAGTGCAAACAATTATCCCTCTCATTAATGAGATTTATATTCCTTAACTCAATTAATGATTCTCTCAATGCCAATAGTTTTGAGAAATAAATATAACAGTTACCAAGTCATGTGAGGAGGACGAGGTAACATTTAAATACGCTTAACGTCATTTACCGCCTTTGCGATATTCTTTTTGTGCTCTGATATTCATCCTCGCTCAAAGATTTCTCAAACTTAGTAACAATGGCACCTAAGAAAAGCTCCAAACCTTTTTCTGTAACTCGAAGATTCCCTTCGGATCTCAAAGAATATGTTGATCAACATGGGAATCACAATATTTTGATTGAAAACCCTAGTTTGAGTTCGAATTATATTATCGGTCCTATTCTTGAGGCAAACATGCCTAAATCTTTTTCTTCCAGTTATCCCTTAGGACCAAATGAAGTTTTTCTACTCCATCAACTCTTCTTAAATTGGACCAAATGGGAAGGACCAGTACCTTTGCGCACATGGATAAACCCTAAGTCGAATTAGTTTAACTGGATTTTGCGCTTAACCATGTATATCAGTCAACAATGGGACAATATGGGTATTAGAGAGACCATTATGCTTTCTACCTACACCCTCGACATGAACAAGTGGGTACTTGGTGCAACAGTTTGTTTCTGGTCTACTTCTTGCAACGCCATGATTCTTCCTTGTGGGTTTATGTCACCCACCATTCTTGATGTAGTCCATCTCACAGGCCTTCTTTCGACAGGCCTTGAAGTCAATGCTTTGTTGGTTCTTGCCCAAACTGGAGAATATTATTTGAAATCTTCAGGAATGGGATATTCTGAATTACTCAAAATTTATAGCATCCCTTCTTCCGTTGTACCTTCATTCAAAGAGATAGTTCTTTTCTATCTCTTTCGACTTTGTCGTTTTCTTTTAGCCACTCTTAGTATCAAAGTTACCAATGAGTACTCATCGATAGCCATTATTTGGCTCAATAAAAGAAACCTGCTTTGACTCCTTTCTATACTCATTGCCTCATAAAATTGATCATTGGGCAAATAATCATGATAGGCTATTCTTTGTAACTGAACAATCACTTCCATAGGTAACACAACGGTATGACCATATACTAAATCAAATGGAGTAGTATGTGTGCTATCACTTTTTAAAGTTCGATAAGTCCATAACACTTTTGACAATAGCTCATGCCACTTTTGAGGGTTATCCTCAATGACCTTTGATAAAGTTATTTCATGATTTTGTAGTGGCTTCAGCTTGCCTATTTGCTTGAGCATAATATGGGGTTGGGTTTATCATTTGAATTCCATACTCTTTGGTAAACTCTTTGATTTTAATCCCATTAAAAATTGTTCCTTGATTTATAATTATTGACTGTGGTAATCCAAATCGGTAAATTATATATTTTTTTATAAATTGTATAACACTCATTTGCGTTACATTCTCATAGGAATTGCTTCAGCTCGTTTTGTAAAATAATATGTTGCCATTAAAATAAACTTATGTTGTTGTAAGGATGGTGGATGGATCTGGCATATCAAGTCCATTACCCATTCTCTAAATGCCAAGGTTTTACAATCAAATATAATTGTAAGGCTGAAACTCTTTGGATAGGTTCATACTTTTGGTGTTCTTGACATCCTTTAACATATGATATACAATCTTTTTTAATAGATGTCCAATAATATTCATATCTTTTAATTAACCATCTCATTTTTTCTTCCGCTTAATGGGCTCTACAAATTCCTTCATGACCTTCAGCCTTCACTTTCATGGTTTTGAGCTAACTAATACATAAAAATAATAACCCATCTGAAACCCTTCGAAACAAATCATATTCAATAAGTATATAATTCACTAATCTACCAATATGCTCAATAGTTGGTTGGTTCTCTTCTCTTGAGAATAAAGTGAGCTCAAGAATTTTGTAATTCCTAGGGAAGTCCAAGTTATCCACCCAATACAGATAAAATTTTCGAAACATTGGTCTTTTAGCCCTTCAAAAGGCTAGTTCGTAGAGATCTTGAACAATCTCTATAATTTGATCTCTGTTATCCATAAATTATTGACCTGTTAAAGGGTTGGCATTCATGGGTTGACCCATCATAAGGTTAACATTTATAGGCTATTCAACCTGTGGGATAGATTGATCACTCTAAATGGATCCACAACTAGTGAATTTGGATGCATTGGCTTTACAACATATAGTGTTAAATAAGTTCCTATTGAATGTCTGTCAAAATTTGGAGGTCTATAACCTCATGGTTCTAATCCTTGAGGATTTCTAAGCTCGAAGACAGGATTATAACATGAACCAAACCCTTGAGAAATCCTAGGTTCATAAACATGATTATAATATACCTGTTACTGAGAATAACCATTACCATGGCCCATTGATGGTTTTTGATTTTTCACATGCGTTCTCACCAAAGACATACTGACATTTGTCACCTCATTCGATGTGAGATTTGCAGGTGCTATAGCTGTTTCAGGACCGATGATAACTTTTTTCATTGCCATCACAAACTCTAGCTCATCCACATTTGGATTGTTAAATACTTCAAATATTTTCTGTCTCTATTGTATAGAGAGCCTTTCTAGGCTCTTCGATTAACCATTTGAACCACTCGATTGATCCACTTGTCTTTGCGAGTTTAAACCACCATATTGCTTTCTGACTTAGTAAGTGTCTCATCGGGCGTGTCAAAATTTGTTAACAAAAAACAAACTAATCTCCTTCGAAAGAGGAAACTTGTCAAAACTATCAAGCGATTACGTGCAAAATTCTTTTACCGTGTTGTAAGACTTCGCCAGAAAGTAGCCAAAGATGAACCGATGATAAGTAATAAAAAATTATTACTTCGATAGGAATAAGTTATAAGAACTTGATTACAAAGACTAAAACTACTACTATGAACTGAAGATTGAAATAACTTAAAAGAAAAAAGTACATGAAAAGATAAACAAAAATAAAAGATTGGCAATTTGTCAAAATGTGAAAAGTCTCGTTCTTGTGTTTGTGATTAATCTTTTATAGACTAATTTGTAACTACTTGTAACTGCCTTTGTAACCGTCTCCCTCATAGGACAATTCTAGCTGATTTCAGTAGTTGGCAGTTCCGTCATGGGCTAACTTCAATAGTGGGTAGTTGTGGGTAACCCTCTCTAGGCCATGATCTTGTAACTGCTCTATAATTCAGCATGGTTTCTACCCTATGAGAATAAATGACTTCGCAACATTTGGATGCATAATTGTTGACACTTGTCTTCTTGAGAGAAAATGTCAACTATCTTGTGACACCTATCCACTGCATCACATATTTTATTTTTAACTGTTCTCTCGATGTACTTGAGAGAAAATTAGGCTATTAAGTACTTGATTATGAATCATTTTGTTTAAAAAGACTTGGATAGTATCAACAAAGAGTTAGGATTCGATGGATCTTTTTGATATACTTAAGCCATTTGATTTTTGACTATATATATATATATATATATATATATAAAACCCTTAATCCCTTTATTATGAAATTCGATAGGTACTTTTATTATAAATGAGTCATTTTAGTCATAGGCTACATATATTACTCTTGATTTTTTTATTCGATGGGTCATTTAATCATTATCGAAAGAATTTAATCAAATTTAGTGTAAACGGTATCATATAGGTGATACTACGTGATATTTTTAATAAATAAATAATTTCAATCTATACAATGTAAATTATAATTTGTCTCTTAACCACCCATTATATTTCTACTGTAAAATTTATTTCTATCACATAAAATAAAAATACTACATGAACTTGTTATATCATACTCCGAGAGCAGCGCATAATTACTCTTCTCTAATATGGTCCATTAATCTGATGCCAGCAACGTCGTTTACAAGGCGATTTGTCGGGTTTATGAAAATCTTTCTGCAGGGAAAGTGGATTGGGTTCCGGGGGGTTTAAAATCATTTATTAACCCCAGGTTGGTAATTTAATTTAAAGTTAGATTATTAGCTTTTTTTTAATTGAAGCTAAATAAATAAAAAACCCGTTTGATTAAAAAGTGATTTAAAGTCACCATATAAAAAGAAAAAATTATTTTTACTCATTGATTCTTTGAAAACTTGAAACAAAAAAAAAGATTAAAAATCAATTTATATCAGTTACCAGATAAAACCTATAGCTATTTGAACACGTAATTGGCAGTCAGTGACAACTAGTGACACTCGGTAGCAATTAAAAATTATCATAAAATATTTATTATTTATCACTAAAAAATTTTAGTGACAATAAATAAATCGTTGTAGAATTGTCATTAAAAATTTGTATCTAAAAGTTTATAGTGACAACATATTAATTTCGTCACAAAACGTGTAATATTAGTGACGAAAAAAATATTGTCACTAAAAATAACATTTTAAAATCTAAAAATATAATTTTTAGTGACAATAAATGATTGTCAAGAATTACTAATTTTGTAGTGACAATACTTTTTGTCTCCAAAATTTAAAGTAGAAGTATATTTTATAAAATAAAATAATATAATACAAATTTTTTTATATGATCAGAAATCAATCGCAAACTCGTGCATCCATGCACATTTCTTACCTCTCACTAAGACTAATACTTAATTATCTTAAGTAAATTACGAAGAGTTGAACTTAAGACCTCTACTTCCTTAAATATATTCTATTACTAAGTCACTTATACCTAATTGTTTATGTCAAGTTAATTATTTATTTATTTTATTATAAAACATATTAATGAACAACTATGAATTCGAATATACTTATTCAAATTATTACCATAAAAAATATAAAGCCAATTATAG
Organism: Heliamphora exappendiculata; assembly: GCA_034768845.1. Taxonomy (NCBI): domain Eukaryota; kingdom Viridiplantae; phylum Streptophyta; class Magnoliopsida; order Ericales; family Sarraceniaceae; genus Heliamphora; species Heliamphora exappendiculata. The sequence goes on from JAOTRH010444591.1 coordinate 14,944, forward strand.
TGAATAATTTAATATTTCTCAATTATAAATAATATCAATGAACTAAAAAAATTATGTTAATTAATTTTTTTGGCCAATTGTGTAAATTATTTAACTAAATCTACAAAATAACATGTGATTTCTTTGAAATAAAAATATGGTATATTTCGTTTATTTTACGTAAAAATATAATTACTCATCGTTATTCAAATTAAAATACTAATTTGAATAAAATTTTAACAAAAAATTTAAATATTTATCGCTTAACAATATGTATTTTATGACAATAATTTGTATTGTCTCGAAAGATTGGTCTAATGACATTACTAATAACTACTCTTAGTCATAATATTTTTATTGTCACTAAGATTGTTATCACTAAAATATTTTTAACACCAAAATTATTTTTTACCACACATATAGCGATAGAATTTATCTAAAAAAGTAAAAAAATTATCACTAAAATACAATGATATATTTTGTGACAAAAATTTACATTATCACAAAAGTTGATATAATAAGATTGAATGACAAGTCAAAAACGAGATCATTAATAATCGTTTTTTTAATCATAACTTTTAATTCTCTATTTCTAAACTACCAACGTCGTGAATTTTCTAAAGAAAAAATAAGTCACAATTAACAAATTAGAAATTCATATGACTCGAATCAACAATAATTTAACAGCAAAAATATAGTACAAACAAATTAAAAGATAAATCTGAATTTATTATCAATTTTACTGGGGCAGAATCCTTCACTCTTCAAAAATTAAGGTACAATCAAATTTAAAGAGTTTCGAAAATTGACGGCAAAGTTGTTAAACCTTTTAATATATTTTCATTATTGTTGATATCGACTGATGGCTTTTGTGGTGATGCAAAGCAGGGACCTGATCACATGGAATGACGGTTTTTGGAATGATGGATTTGGGACCTGATATGGAATTATGGATTTTGGAGTGATGCCATTTTAGTTAGTTAGATATGAAAACAGTGTATATAGCTAGGAATGTACATGGAATTTTAATTTAAGAGTGATAAATTATTTTTATAAATTTTTAAAAAAAAATATATTAAATATTTTTAAAAAAATTATAAGAGAGAACTTATGTAATTATAAAATATTTTAAACTAATACTATTATAATAATAAATTTTTTTAAAATTTTAAGGAGGCCGCCCTTGTATGCCCTTCAATCCATCTATATATCATCAAGTATCACTTCATTAGCTCACTCGGCAATTTACTTTTGGAGAAGATTCACACAACAAATAATCCTCCTAATATATTCACTAAGGATCCCTCAATTTATTTGAATTTTCGGATATAAAAATAGATATAGTATTAAATATATTATATTTGAATATATATGCATACCAGGTTTGTTTTTATGATAAATATAAATAGATATAAATTTATAAAATATAAATTTCTTTATTTACCCTCGTAAATTCTTTTTATTCCTTTGTATCATCTTCTCCTACTCAAACCCTAATCTTCCCTCCATCATCCACGCTCTCTCTCCTCTTCATCATCTTCTCCAACTCAAACCCTCCTCTTCATCATCTTCTCCAACTCAAACCCTAATCTTCCCTCCACCATCCACGCTCTCTCTCCTCTTCATCATCTTCTCCAACTCAAACCCTCCTCTTCATCATCTTCTCCAACTCAAACCCTAATCTTCCCTCCACCATCCGCGGTTTCGTTCTTCTCTCCCGCCTAGACCCCACTCTAGCATCTCCCTCGACACTCGTTCTCTTTCCTCCGCCGTCGATGCTGAAGAGGAGAAACACATAGAGACTGAAATGGTGGCTCAGCTAGGGAAAAAATGGAAGATCAAGGAAAGGATTATGTAATACAACTCACCCCAGGTATTACATATCCTGGGATTAAGGAATTACATTGGATATTATATCCACACATTGTTGTTAACCAAACGGTGGATATGTAGACCCACAGGATTAAAATCCATTTTTACTCTTCAAATACCTTAAACAAACAGTCCCTAAGTGGTTAATACGGAGAATCTTAAGACATGACAGTTTTTGTTGGTCTTGGTGCTTAGAAGACAAGAGAAATTCTTACACTAGCACTCCATGTTTGGATATAGGCATCAATGGTCATGTAATCAGTCTTCAAGTAAAAATTTGTTAGGGTTGTGAAGTCTTACCAGTAGTGGACTCAACTCCCATGGATAATTGGTCTCTAGGCCCACGATTTCGCAAAAGCAATTAGATTAATAATAACAACGAAATATATAATTTTATTTGATAATTAATTTTATTATACTAGTAATAAATAGATTATTAATATCATATTTTTTAATTATTATATATTTCATAATTTATGAAAATTTAATTATTTAATTAATACATAATTCTCTTACTACATGTTGAATTCAAATAAAAAAAATATAATTTTATAAAATATATAATTTAATTTTATATCTAATTCGATCAATCAAACAAGTCTTACTCTTACTCTTACGAGTACTTAAAATTATAATAAAATTTGGTTCCCATTGTAGGTCAATATTAGAATAAAGGATTTATGTCTCAAGCTGATGTCTAAAATGCCATTATAATATTTACTGCATGCTCTAAATGTAGTAGCGTCATTATTACAGTACCCAAAAAACAAAAAAAATAGACAGTGATTGTGGCTATAACTATATACATAATAAAATGTTCATTTACCATTCTACCTCTAAATGTAGTAGCTTCATTATTACAGTACCCCCCTCCAACAAAAAAAAAATGACTTCAATTGTGACTATAACTTTAGTCTTTATATATAATAACAAGATCATTTACCATTCTACCTCTTTACCTACTATTATCAATTCTATAGCATTTTAATTCCATTGTACAAAGCGATTGCACATTTATTTCTTAGAAATTCAAGAAATAACTCCACCACCAACGATAAATACCCAACTAGACAGGCAGCGTCTTGTTATCACTCACACTACTAATTCAAATAACACAAGTATATGGGTGATTGTGAATACACACTTCTCTTTTTTATTTTTTTATTTTGGACACTCACCTTATGCTTTAATATACTTAAACACGATGCAATCATATTTATGTAAATGTCCCAAAAAGTGACGAGTGTGCATTTAAAAATCACTCATAAATATTGTGTCGTCTCTCTTTTTACCACGCACTAATAAGTTAACTAATAGAAGTATATGGGTGACTCTAAGGTCGGATTGATAACAAGTTTTAAAATTAATTTTTATTTTAATTTTTAATTTTTGCTAAAAAATTAAATTTAATTCAAAATAAGTTATTTAATAACTTAACTTTTAAGTTAATTTTTTTTAAATTGATTGTTTGGGCAAAAAATTAAATTTTTTACTTTTTGTTCAAAATGAATAATTTTATCCTTCTATATATTTGATATTAACAATTATATGTAGTTAGTAGTAACAGTAAATAAGTTATGAATAAGATGTATTATTATAAATTTAAATAGAATATTCTAAAAATTTATATTTTGCTTTGACTTTTTAATTTTTTAATTTTTTAATTTTTTGACATTTTTGCCAAACAAGCAACCTGACTCTTTGCCATTATCAGCCAAAAAGTCAGGTTGCCAATTAAAAACTAAATAAACACACTTTTTTACTTTGGACACCCACCTTAAGCATTGAAATATCTATCCATGATGCAATAACATTTTTACAAGTGAGTGTCCAAAAAAGTAATATGTGTGCATTTAAATCACCCGTAAGTATATCACCCTACACTATCACAATTCCATATCAAAGTAAATGTAAAATCATGCATGGCACTTCTTCAATTCCCACTATGTTTCATCATCACGAGGGTATTTGCCTCCATTGACTTATAAAAATTAACTCTTCAACCAAAAGTAAGTTTTAAAGTTAGTTTTCAGAATTATACCATTATGATTATAATTTTACTTTCCGACCCACTATTTTTCTCAGATTTAACCATTATTTTGAGAGATAATGTGATTGAACAAAATGGAATTAGCACAATTTAGCGTGATTTCACACCTTTTAAAATTTTATCCAAGTCACCATTCAAAATATAAAACATAGCATTCATCTGATGTACACACAAACTAATAATCTAAGTCAAAGCCATAAGCACTCTAGTGAATATTATTCTACCAAATGGAGCATCGGGGTCAAAATTATCTACGACCTCCATTTTCTCAAAATAAATCCTTTGAATGTCAACCTATCCTTAAATGATCGTATTGTTGAACCATTGTCTTAATAACTTAAAGCTATTTAGAAAATAAACCTGATAATATATGTTGAACTTATTGACACCATTTCTCACTTGCAGTTCCGTATTGCACAAAACAAAAAACAAAAGCGATCAGACAATCAAACAAAATTAAAATAAACAAACATTACCGAATCGCAAACCAAATGCAAATGGAGATAATTGACCCAATCCATCACTCAAATCAAAGCTTTAATACCATGCTAAACTCCGTTTGTTTCGACTAAAAATATTCTCATTAGGAAATTATTTTCAATGGAAAATAGTTTTAAGAAAATATTTTTTAGAAAATATTTTTTTGTATTTAGTTGCGACTTTAAAAATAACGGTGCTAATTGATGTGATAGTGTTAAAATTGATGGCAATAATGGCGGTGGTAATAGTGATCCTCAAACCCTAGATCCCAAACACCTCGACCCCCAAAACCCGAACCGTCGGGACCCAAACCGCGAGAACCCCATACCAATACCTAGACCCCCAGACCCTGACACCCCGGGATCCCGAGCCCCCGAACCCAAGGACCCTGGACCCCTGAACCTCTGGGACCTCGGATCCTGGAACCCCGAATCTAGACCCCTAGATCCCGAGACCCTAGACCCCCCAGACCTTCGAGACCTTAAACACAAAACCCTCAAGTTCTAATGAAATTATAAAAAGAATGTAAAGGTCAAAAAATAATTATTTGAAACATGCTAAAGTTAAATTGAAAGAACGAAATAAAACCCTAATATACCAACCATTCTTCAAGCTCTAAACACGGGGTAAACATATAAATATATTTTTTTTGTCATATGCCTGTAGTGCTAGTGTCCTAAATTTTTTTTTTTTTTTTTAAATTGTCATCTGTTGTGTCCGTGTTAGTGTCAGAGTGCTTTATAGCAGTAGATTTTTAGAGTTTTTATCGGTAGGATGACTCCTTTTTGAAAAAGGTGCTTCTTGATCCTATTTTTTGTGAAGCTTTTGTATATGAGTGGCATTCTCTTGATTTCTTCTTTAATTATTGCTTACTTATCCAGGGGCGGGGGACAAATATTATGCTATTGGTGAAATTGCAATAGTGTCAATACGTAACAGCATGATAGAGACAGACATAGAAGAAGGTTTTGATGAGGCACAAGAAAATATGTGAAAATGATATATGTTAAAATGGCTCCTATTTAGTGAACATTTACCTTTGATTGGATGAAGGTACTTCTGATGTTTTTCCCTCTTTGCTCTGCACAAGAGAATCATATGAACCAAGGCAAGATAATCAGATGATAAATAAACCAACAAATTATATGGCTATATGAATGTGACACAGCAAGAAAGAAAGTAGCAATATTTCAATGACAAAGCATCAACAAAAATTCATGCATTATATGAAATATTATGATATAATCCACTCCTCATATTCACTAAAACAAAAATAATTAGAAGCTAATGCATAATACATACAGATATCTGCTCCCTATACTCTGTGCGCAAAATTAAATCTCTAATACGCAACTTTCGGATATCAATTTCATACTCGGGGGTTTCAAGCAAAACCTTGTCCACTATTTCCACACACACACACACACAAAAAGGATCAATGCAAGATTAAGAATATCGTTCATGCGTTTCAGAAGTCACAATCCTGACACCGAGTAAGCACCAGCTAGCTTGTCTTCTCTTTTGCCGAGCAGAGTGAGAAAATGTTTTGGGAGGTTCTTTAGTTGCCTGGTCTCGTACTTCATTCACCTTCTTACGCTTCCGAAGAGGTTTTTTCTTTCTGAGGTACAGCTTTATTGGATTTTCTTGGCCCTCTTGTATTTCGAGTTTTACTTGACACTTGATATTTACCATCATCATTATCATCTTGATCCAAAAAGGAGCTACTAGAAGACTCATTGGTGAAGTTCCCATCACCATGATCTTCATCCTCAGACTCATCAACAAGTTCAAGTCCATTTATATGCTTTCTCAGCTGCTGCGTCGATCTGCAAGTTTCATTCTCCTGACCAGATATGGAAGGTAGTTGTTGCTCCAGAGAATCATCTCATACCTTCGGAGGTTTTCTTTTTCTACACTTAGCACTACGAGAAACCTAACTTAGAATTACAAAATATAAAAAAATAAATTGCATGAGGCTAGGATCAGATTAACTTATTTAGATAGAAATATTTACTTATATCAACCAATAAATGCATAGCAGAGTAGAAGTTGGATGTAATACAACCTTTTCTAGAATTTCAGGTCCAGCATTTGGGTTTCCTCCAAGATTCATTGGTTCTTCATTCTCTAGAAGTTCAGATGTAGAATCACCAAACCTCAAGGATGAGAAATTAAGAAGGTTGTTTGGTACAGAAACAGGGATTGAACCCTCATTTTTAAATTCACTATCAGAAGGAATGGACAGAGCATCCTGAGAACATAGAATGAAGGGATCCCCATCCGGATGGGAGGTGCTAGTGCCAGGTTTCTCTCTATCAATTGAGCCTTGGGCTTGGGTTGGAATTTGCCACTCTGCTGCCCTGAGATCAACAATATATTAAAGAACTATAACAGTACAATCAAAGCAAAACAAAAGGAGCAGCAGCTGAATTTCATAGATGCCAGATTGTGTGGATAACTCAGATAGATTATCCAAGGTTTCCAAGCAAGGATTCGCATCTGCTTCCTGAAACTACCATAAAAGCCCAGTGAGTACTTAGAAACTAGCATAAAAGCCCAAAGTGAGACATTCTCTTGATTACAACCAAAAAGAAGAAGAAAAAAAAAAAAGAAAAACTGTCCTCACCTCTATTTCCAACCTTCGATTATTTATATGGGAACCTCCATCAGAATTAGAAACAACAGCTTCCCCACAGGCTAAAGGATCCTGGGAAATAGTAACTTCCACATGGATAAGATGAGGGGAAATTAGATACCCTAACAGCCAAGTCATCAGAAGTGAAAGCAACTGCAATAAGACGTCCCTTTTCTGCTCTTCTACTATCAGAGACATGAATAGTGGGTATCCCTGAAGGTGGAAGACAACCTTCCGCATCATTATTTACAGGACATGACATTGCGAACTCATTTCTCAGTTGGATGCTCAGGTCAACATTTTCTGGAGACCTACCTGCAGCACTCACTGCCAATATAATGCATGAAATACTCAGTCAGTGCAATGAAGCAACGCAAGCAAAACAACACAATCGGATAGAAAGTTTCATCATTCACCCGTGGCAGTTTACAATCAGAATAAAACTCATCAAGAGATTCCAATCCAAAAAAGATTTCTGCACTCTAGAAGTAATAAAAATTACTGATCAGACAGCGATAAATGTTACAGTAACATTAAAGATGAGACAATCTTTACCTCTCCTACTGATTTCCAATGGTAGGATGCCAATCTCCATATATGTCATGTGTCACAACTTCAGGATGCAAACCAGCACTGCAGCCCAAAGTCTCTAATCACAGCAACTTCCAATGAGGGGTTAACTAATGAAGAGTCATCAGTGGAATGAACTCCAGAAACAGTCTTCATTGTTTTCAACAACTCTTTGGTCTCCAGGGTCTTAGAACTAGCTACAGAAGGACCCACTAGAGGACTCAATTCAATCTCTGCTATATCAGAAGCCTCAACAGACTGCGTGGACAGGATTGGAGCAGACGATTCCTTTCTTGGGTGGGGTTTGGCCTTAGGTTGAAACCTGACACCAGCCCTAGCTGCAAGAAAATTTAACATCAAAACTCATGAAGCAATTTATACCCTTATAAACACCTAATTGACAGAGGTGAGGAAGATTATTTACCGTTATTTGGAGAATGGTCAGAAAGAATTTCATTCAAAGGGTCAAAATCAGTACCCATGGGGATTGCCTATAACCAAAAGAATTTTTGGGTAAGCAGAACTAATATGGCATGTAACTACACCAATACCGAAAAAGAAAATTATTGGTCTTCACCATTCCTATTTTCAAAAGTAATGTTCATTCTCGCAAGGTGTCACACATTACAAAATCCGAATGCGGATTATGATAAACACTGGAAATAAGTGGGAAATTAGTGAAATTGAGTGCAGCTCATATGCAGCAGTGTAGCAGCTGAGGCAGCAGAGTATTAGTTAATTAGTTAGGGAGAAGGAACGGTATAAAAAGGGGAAGCAGGAGTGTAGAGGGTTAGTCCAGAATTTGTGTTTTCTTTCTTGTTTGAAGTGTAACCCAACTTCCAATCAACGAATAAACTGAATTGAGCCTCCATTAAAGGAGATCTTTCATTTCTTTTCTTCATTCTATCAAGAAGCTTATCATTTGGTATCAGAGCATCTTTCCTCACCTGTGGGAATTGCAAAGTGATAATGGCTGAAGGAATAAGAATGCAAGAAACTCGTAGATTCGAAGGAACCGTCCATGCAAGTAACCAAATAATCGAAAGGAGTTCCGTTGATCAGAACATCACAGAATTGGAAAACGAGGGCCAGGATTTGACAGCAGCAAAGGATTTGGCAACAGCGAAGGCCAATTCTGTTGCGGTGAAGGGCGAAGAAGATGAACAGCCAACCACTGTCGAAGAGGAAATCAAGAACATAAAGAATGATGATGAAGAGGCCATGAGAGGAGTCGTTGAGCTCAGGCAAACATCTAATGTCAAGAACTATAAGAGAAGATTTCAAGAATTAGCTACTAAGGTAAAGCAATTACCTGAAGAATTTTTTATAAGTTGTTTCATAAATGGACTGCAAGAGGAAATCAAGATTGGAGTTCAAAAGTATCAATCTTTCACGATGGATCAAGCCATTGATTTGGCTTTACTACAAGAATTGAGCATTGAGTACACTAAATCTTCAAACTTGTTTCACAAGGAGGACGCTGAAAATTTGGAGGTTGAAGATAATGAAGTGACGTCAAATACTCAAGGGAAGGCAGATTGTTTTTCAGATTTCGACAATTATGTTCTTCAAAAGTGTTGTCCCGAAAATATTTCAGACGCATCTGCTATCATTTTCGACAAGGTCGAACTTAATGAAGCCGCAAATGATAAGGAATTAAAGGAAGATTTTTATCACAACGAAATGTTGAACAAGGAATTGGATGATAAAGAAACCGGAAAATTGATCCAAATCAAGATTGGAATGAAGGAACAAGAGACCGATTTGATGGAAAAATCCAACAACCAGGAGGTAGAAAACGCCACTTGGATGTTAACTGTTTTCCATTGTTTTGATCAGTATTTTTGCCTCCACTTTGAAGCATTTCAGATTGGCATAGCTCCTGTGTACATGGCGTCCCTCAATTGCCCAATTTCTTGTTGTTCTTTAATTCAAGATCGGCTATTTTTTGTTGTTGTGACCAACAAGAAGAGATTCAAAGGGTGTCAATGGATTTTATGGCCAAAGAGGCGAGAAGAAGTTCTTAAAGAGTTAATTGACTGTCGCTACAAGAATTGGGATCCGGGAATATTAGAACACACATTCAACGATTTTGAGGGAGAACTTGCTGTTAAGCTTTAGGGAAACTGTATTGCTCAAGCAATGTGTTGTCCCAAGTAGAACTAATCCAATATGAACACCGATTTTTTAGAACTTTATGTTCATATTCAGGAAAAGCTTCGGCAAACTCTTTGCAATTTCAAGATGCTATTACTTTCACTGCGGATCGCATGAAACTCATTGATTTCATTGAGGGAATTACCAAGGGAACTCAACAAAAGCTTGGAAAGGAACAAAGTGTGCTACTTAGAATTTGCAATGCTGTCAAGGAAAGGTATGCTGCGGCAATTGCAGAACAGAGATCCCGCCACTCTCTCTTAAAAGCATTCTAGGAGAAGTGTGCAAAGAGATGAGAGACTTCTCATGGGGTGCATAATTGAACTTATTCTTTTAAACTTGACCTTGAGGACAAGGCCTTCTTAAAGGGGGTGGAATGATAAACACCGAAAATAAATGGGAAATTAGTGAAATTGGGTGCAGCTCATATGCAGCAGTGTAGCAGCTGAGGCAGCAGAGTATTAGTTAGTTAGTTAGTTAGTTAGTTAGTTAGGGAGAAGTAAAGGTGTAAAAAGAGGAAGTAGGAAAGTAGAGGGTTAGTCCAGAATTTGTGTTTTCTTTCTTGTTTGAAGTGTAACCCAACTTCCTATCAACGAATAAACTGAATTGAGCCTCCATTAAAGAAGATCTTTCATTTCTTTTCTTCATTCTATCAAGAAGCTCATCAGATTATGTGAAGAAATACATCCTCCAGTTTCCAAAAAGTTGGAACAGGCAACAAGCATTGATAACTGTTATTATTTATAACAAACATGAGCATAGTTGTCAAGTCATAAACCAATTTACGGATTTCATCATTTCATTATTTTCTTTATCATTTACTTATCAAAGAGAAAATATTTTCTTTATCATGTATATTGAAACGTCATTTACCTATCAAAAAAATATTTTCTTTATCATGTATATTGAAGTATTGTATATCATGCATTCATGAAATAAATTGACCTGACGAAGAATTACAATAATCCATTATGTCAACATAAGGTTCAAGACAACGAAGTGGATAAGCAAAAAGATACACAGTTTTCCTTCATATTTTTCCTCATAAACAAAATTTGCATAATTCAGACTTAGAAATTTCTCAAAATTACAATCGAGGAAGAGAAAAAGAAACATGCCATCTAAAGTGGAAGAAATTCACTTTTTTCTTATATATTGTTTTCCCTCTTGCTTCCAAAGATCAACATTCATGCAAAAACAATTCTTTTATGTTTAATTTTCTTTTACTTCACTAAATCTATGCACCAAATAGAGTTTGAGATAACTCTATATGTTCTAGAATCATAATGTCAAAACAAAACAATGGGCCATAATTCAAGCATGATACAATACATGAACCAAAAAAATGTTGGTTCATCCTGACCACCACCCGTGCTTATTTAAAAACAAAACGATGAATGAAACCAAACGATGAATGGGTGTTTAGAACCTTTTCAAGTTGAAAATGAAATCAATGGAGGAAGAAAGCCTAACCTGCAAATTAAGACTAACAGTAAGAATTCTAGAGAAGATATTGAGAAACATAGTATGACCTGGAGAACACACCGCTGAACAATCTATACTATTTTATAAAGGATGAACACCCACTTAGTGTTTTCGAAAATTGAAGTTGTATATAATTTTTGTTTTGCCTAAAATGCCCCTAAAAAAACTACCACCTCTCTTTTAAAATTCACTCTGTAACTGTCCAATTCCAACCTCTCTCTAAAATCCAGCATGTAAGTGCTTACTCTCTCTCTCTCTCTCTCTCTCTCGTAAACATACTTGCATACTCTCTCTCTCTCTCAAACATACTTGCACCACCGATCTGTATTGCTTTTTAATTTTTCTATTGTACACGCATCGCGTGTGCCTAGGTGCTAGTATATTATAAAGCAGCATTCCCAGTTTTCAGCAAAATAATAATAATAATAATAATAACAATCCACCTAATCATGAACTAAACTTGAGATAGGCCAATTCAAAGCTGACATAAGACCATATCTGAAGGAAAATGCAGCTTAATTTCTATTTTTAAAAGCATGATCCTCAACTTGCCCCAAACGAAAAGGTTAATTCAAGCGAAACCCAAAAACAAAAAACAAAAGAAGGCAAGCTTTTGCAAATTTCTAAATCTGAAGTTCTCAGAATTTGGTTGAACGTTCTGATTTTTATTGTCGAATCTTTTCGACCTGAACTTTGCCATTGAATTAAACACTTACATTAATCAAGAGCTCGAGACATAATTCAACACATTTCCAGAAACCATGCTACCAAAAACCCAATTTCTTCGATTCAGATCACACAAATCCGCTGTCTAAGGGCATGCAAAAGCAATATCACGAATAGTTATAGACCAACCAGTCGCAAGGAGAAGACGATTCACCGGAGAGAAGAGAACAAACCGCCGGAGAGCAGGGGAAAAAGCCGTAGCACCTACCCAGGGCATACAATGGTTGAGGAAAGAAAATGGAACGGCTGAGAAGTAGGGGGGGAAATACTGGACGTGATTTTAAAACGAGGGGCGACGTCGTTTTTAATTTTTTGCGGCGATTTTATTGACTGCCGGTAATGTCTGCAAAAATAAATTGAGATTTTGCCTTATTTGACAGCGTTTATAATTTTTTATTTTTCATTTATAATAAATAAAAAATATATTTTTTTTTACTTTTTCAGAAAACAAGAAAAATAATGCATTTAGAAAATATATATTTTTGTAAAAATTTATTTTATATATTTTTGTAAAAATTTATTTTGAAATAAGTGAGAAATAATTGAAGATATGCTAGAAGGAGGAGAGTCGTCCAAAAAATATGTTAGATATGAAGGTCAACAAGTAGAATTGGTGGCCGAACGTATTAAAGGTGGAGCCGAATATATTTTGCTAGTAATAGTAGCAAGAGGGGAAAAATAATGAGAGTGGTGGAGGAGAGAGGAAAAAATGATAAATTATTTTAAAAATACTTGAAAATGCATTTTTTTCTCCTTATGAAAATTAGTAAATTTTGAAAATTATTTATATTTTTAAAAAATAAAAAAATAATTATCAAACGTATTTTTTTACATTTTATAAAAATCTTTAAAAAAAAAATAAAAAAACCATAAACGCAAAGGTTACCAAAAGAAAAAAATAACTACTTTTTGTCCGGTAGTCGAATATCAAAACAATGTCATTCAATTAAGTTATTTGTTAATCTTTCTAGTGAATGCAACCAATATTTTAATTAAAAACGACATTTATTAAGAAAAGAGTACTAAAAATAGTTGTAAGTCCTTAGGTAATGTATAACCCATTTTTTATTTTTTATTTTTTATTTATTTTTTATTTTTTATTTTGGAATGTTGGATCAATGTCTTGGAACTATAATTGTGCTAAAAGGATGAAATTTTAGTGGCCCCAAAAAACATGAAGAATTGAGGAAATTGTAAAATATTTCTTTTCAGTTTATCTATGTTGGCTTTTACCTTGGAGGATTGGGTTCACCTTGAGTGTTGCTTATAAAAGATATTTGTTAATGGGAGTTATTTGCAACCTTAGTCCCACTTATATTACATATTCAAAATATTAAATACTTACCTCTACTTAAAAGAATGCTCTAGTATTGAGCTTATTTTGTACATCTTGTATTTTCTCTATGAAATTTTATATTTTCTTGATGATCTTATGAGACTCTCGAGTCATCTACTAGTTGAGTACCTTACAAAATAGTCTAGTAACTCAATATTCGAGTTTTCTTAACTCCCTTAAACAAAATTCTAATTAGACATTTTCACAATATTTAAACATTTAAATATTAAACCTATTTGTATCAACTAGTTGACACGTGTGTTAGCTTAAGATCATGCATTCAACGTGTTTAAGACATTTGCCAACAAATATGTTTTTAAGTAATATTGTTCACTAAAATAATAAAGTGCGAAATGACAAGCCAATTTAAAAACCTTAGAAACCTCATTAACGTAGTGATACTCAAATCTGCACCATTAACCAATATTTTCTTAATGATTCATGTTTCGTTGGATACGCCTAGAGAAGAAAATGGTGAGCAACACAAATCTTTTTTTATTTTTATTTCTTCATCGGATGTTTAAGATTGTAGATGGCATATATTTAACATTTTATATGATAATGGACGTTTTTTCAAGTTTTTTGTGCATTTTATTGGAATGAATGAATGAATGCACTGTTATATTGAAAATAAGAACCAGATTCTTATTTTGAGAAAGTCCTCTAGCCCAAGTGGTCGGATACTCTAAAGGCTTCCTCACCAACCGGGTTCAAACTCCGTCCCCCTCCCATTGACCCATGGCCTCCACTGTACCAAATAATAATAATAATAACCAGAAAATATTATCAATGGGGAATCGCTCATACTTGTCATAGACAATGAATGTGGGAAACAAGAAAATATAAAGGGAAATCTCAAGGAGGTAGATGAACAAATAACTAAGAAGGGTATCAACTAAGGGAAAGTAATACTTTAAGAGGAATGGAAAGTAGGAAACGGTTAATTTCGTGAAAGACTTTTGCAAAAGCATCAACAGTTCATTGTGACACGTATGTCTGACACGGACATGTGGGCAACCACACACATTTAAGTCAACGTTGCGATGTAGAAAAGGCAATACCATACAATAAATGATATGCTTAGGTGTAATGGTTCCTAATGAACACTACTGTCAAGATGATAGAAATACACGGGTGATGTTTGGGAGGAGTACTGTAGGGTAAGCTTTAGTAAAGAGATGAATAAAACAATGCCGAATCTCAAACTATTAAGGCCTACTTAATATGGAAGCTCCTTCCAACTGGTTTATTTAAATTTGGAAGCATTTTCAATTACATGAAGACTATCAGGTAAAATAGAACAGTAAAAATATCAGGACTAAGCTTAACATTTGTTCACCACCAGGAATCAAGAAACCACTTCCCACCTCTCTTTCTCTCTCTATTTCTCTAACAAGAAAGGAAGTTAACAGACTGTAAATCTAGGACCTAAGTATCAGTAACAGCAGAAAATCCACCATAGTAAATTACACGAATGACATTTGGTGTTAAACCTAAGAACCCAGCTTCAGCATACTGATCGTGAGAAGGAAACGCTTTCGAACATTAGAACTACACATATTTGCCTCTATACTTAGGCTTTGAGTCCTTGCTAAATTTAGTATCACCTGCCCCAGCCAGTTGAGGATCTGCAGGGCTGAAAACTGCAGAACGCAGATTGCCATCTTCTAACCATTTGAGATGATTCTCCTTGAATTCTCGATGTTCAATCCTAGCCATTTCTGCAATTTCCTCAGTGTAAGGTCCGATCTTTACCACGGTGAGTAATACACGGCTGTACCGTACGCTTAGTATCTGTTCACAAGCAGCAACCAATTTGAAACATGGGTGCTCTGGGAAATTGGTATCGATTGTGTCCTCTTCTCTTAGTACAGGGTAGAAGAACACAAGGCGACCACCCATCACAAGCATCTTAGCAGCAAGGTCAAGCAAATCATGCACACATTCGACTAAGCTGTAAGGAGCAGTTGATGGTATGTGGTCTGTTCTCTTATCATCAGGAACAATGTAAGGATCCACAACTCCTTTCAGTAGTTTTCGACCACCAGATTTGCGTCCCCCAGCTCGAACCCCATAAGGGGGGTCACAGATTATGGCATCAAACACCTTCCAATAAACAGAAAACGTATTCAAAACCAACTCAGATGTCAGAGCAAAATAGGCATCAATAAGATGAAAAGATATAACTTAATTTGAAGATAATTTAATCAATAACGTAGCAGGCTAGAGTCCAAGGCAGATAACATCACAAGGAATGAAAAGCCTTAATATGCCATGTCTAGTTTATGAAGCAATCATTTGAGTTCTCCAAAATCCAAGTATTAGGGGCATGGCCCTGAATAACAAGACTTGGCACGCCTATTGATTAATTTGAGACAATCAAAGAAAAATGTATTAGAAATATAATAGTTAAGGTGATGTTTAACAAACATTCTCAGTCAAAAAAAAAAAACTGAGAATATGTTCTCATTTAAAACAAGACAAAAACATGATGGTGGGAGAGGGGATTGTCAAAAGGGGTTCCATAGGGAAGGAGGGTGGCTGAATCTCGGAAAGGGAGGTGGTTGTCGGAAGGTATTGCTGGAGGGAGATGGCCTGCGATGGGTGAGAAGGGAGAAGAAAATGAAAAGTTGTTTGACAACAAATGAAAATGCCTTCTAAGATTTTGATAATTACTGTCAACTTTTTCTTTGGAAATGAGAGTAATGCATACAAGATGAACAAAAGCCGTTTGAGATGGTATGGTCATATGCATTGTAAATCAATTAAAGCGCCACTACGGAAGAGTGATTTGATCCATGTGGAGAGTAGCAAAAGAAACAGAGGAAGTATTAGGAGCACTTGGGTTGAGATGCATGTCCATTTTAAGAAGCTATGCATATAAGACGAGGGAAAACCTTTTGAGATGGTATGCAGTAAATTTAAGTATGGAGCTGAAAGTCTAGAGCACATTTAAGTTCGGAATCAATTCCTATAACTGTAAAACTGTAGTCCAAGTCCCAAAATCTGCCACTCAATTAAATACTTAAATTTTATGCTGCAACAATATTCAGGTCTATGAAACTGCCCAAATTCAAAGCAGCCACTCAAGATTTTCTACAGTGAAAAGGAACTTCGCCAGGATGGGGAAAACTAGGAATAACAGTTTACAAAACGTAATATCAGTATTACAGGAGTTATGTAGACAGACAGATTAGGGTCAGACTTGCATCGAGCCGTCAGCTAATAGATATTTGCTAGAAATCTATATACCATTCATTTTTATTTTTATTTTTCTTTGATACATATTTAGTTCACTTCGTCGAGTAATTCCTTCAATATGTTGTTCAAATTTCAAATTACAAAAAGTTTGAGTAGGAAGAAACTATAGCATGAGGCAAAACAAAAAATAAGTCAAATGCAACAAAAACATCAGGTTCAAGAACACAGCTTAAAATCTCGAACTTAAAAAAGATAAAAAAAAAAAAAAAGTGACGTAGATGTACCACACGAACAAAAAAGATTCAAATATCAATTGAAGTGAAAAGAAGTTACCTCTTTTAACCCAAGACGCCAAGGAGGAAGGTTATTGTCTGCCCTTAACAGACCAAGCGGCATTGGTAATCCATACTACAAATAGCATGAAAAGATGAACATAGTTTAGTGAAGTTTGCTCATGAGATAGACACAACAGTTCTCAAATAAAATATTGAGAAAAGATTCAAGAAATACAACAGTAATGGAATACCCCC
>JAOTRH010444602.1:0-31961 GCA_034768845.1 Heliamphora exappendiculata
CCCCCCCCCCCCCCCAAAAAAAAAAACCCAAAGAGAAAAAAATCGGGGTGCGACAACTAGTGACTACTAGGGACACAACTGGTGACTACTAGGGACGCTTGAGGATTTCGGCAATTTCTTTTATTCGCTTTATTTAATCTTGTTTAATAAGTTAGTTTCAATTTCCATGTATTCTCTTATTTTATATTCTTGTATTTTTGTTACCAACTGCTTGACGAGTTTGTTGATGCACCGTTTCTCCAAATGCACAAGGAAAAAACAAAAAATGTTTAGGGATAAAAATTTGCTTTATTTACAGTTTTCAATACTTTTACAAACTGCTTAGCATCCTATTTTCCAAAAGAAAAAAAAAACTCTCTTTTTTGTTTTAAAAAATCACACTACTTCACAATCATACTGCACTACATACTTTTTAACCCTTAAGGGATCCCTCTAGATGGATGTACGTTGCTTGCGTTCGGGTGTTATAGTCCCGGCTCCCGTTCGGATCACCAACTTGAGAAGGTCACAGTGTTGGACTAGAGGTTTAAATATCTAGGAACTGTAAGTCTTTTGCACTATCCCGTGCTAGCCTCATGCTGCATATAGAAAAGCCTTAAGATAGGGCCATGTGAAACCCAGTTTATTTATTGTTATCAGGACACTCAGTTTTCAAAAGGAATGTCAATATGTGTTTCTTTTTCAGTCTTATAAAGATGCTGTGCCGAATTATGGTCAGAAAAAGTATTAATTCCCCAAATTATTAAGATAGATTTAAATCTTTTTTGGATCATTCTTATATCTATATTGAAGCCCCCGAAACTTACTCTTCAAAGATCTCATCCTTACCATAACATTCCTTTCGGTTTAAAAATAGTTTTTATTGAAAATATGAGAATATCTAGGTTTTCTTGAACGTCTCATTCTCCCTCTCCACTTAGATCTCTCTATGTCTTGGGTTTTGCGGCATGACAGCCGCTCAAATGCTTGAAAGTGTATGTGGTGTTTTTGGTAGTATAGGAATTGGTTTTAGCGGTAGTAGGACTTACAAAAGCGTTTGAGCTGTAACCTATTATTGGAATAAATTGTCAAAATTCTAAAATTATGTCTATAACTTTAATAAAAAAACAATCTGAACGGAAAAACGTCGAAACTGGCACTAAATTAAAATTTCTGATTTTGAACAATCAACATAAAACCCAACAATACTCCCAAAATTAGTTTTAGAATTATACATTTCGAAATCTAGTTAGATGATTTCGGTTGTTATAATAATTTGTAGTCAATAATCCGTCGTGATTTTTGACTTCCAATCAAATCTACAACACAAGCCTTTCGCTATAATCTTGAATGTTATAATACGAATAAAGTGTTAGCTTTAATCTATTGTGACTTTTACAACCTGTCTAATTACCTATTTTTTGGATTCACAAGAGGTGAAAATGCTAGAACTGATTTTCGATCAACTGGCGACTAGGTTTTATAACCGCATATAAATAGGTTATAGTAGTAATTAGTGGAGTAAATAAGAGTGAGTTTCTAATGTAGTTATGAAATTCTACCTCAACCCTAAACTAATTTCATAAAAACACAAATTATAATTTATTTCACTAAAGAATTATATTTGCACTCTCAACCTTATTATTAAAATCGAAGTATTCGAGCTCCTATTATTAAATACTCATTTATTATCCACACGTTAAGATTACAGAGACCAACCGATTAAATTAAATTACTAAAAATTATATTTAATTGGTCTCTTCGAAAATTTCTTAAAAACTTTCGCTTAACTTATTTGACTGTCGGATTAAAAAATCCACCTAGCTATAGGATTTGGTTCGGTCAAAACTTATAAATTTTTTTAAGAGGGTATCATCAATCTTGATTTTTCAGGAAGCAGATTCTGTCAATAATTAATATCCACCATATGCTTAACACCATTGTCCAACTTACCAAAAATATTAACGCATAAAAGATCGCGCCCTCTAATGAATTAAAACAACGAAGATTAAATATATGTAAATAATAATTATTTTAGAATTAAGAACACAAGCACCCATCATGACCACAGGGTGTGGATTAATTTATAAAATCAATACAAAATTAATTACCATAACTTGATCCTATATAATACACACAAAGTCTACTAGACAATAAGTCAGAACAATTGTCGAAATAATTACTATTTTTCGTAATCAAGACAGATCTATTAAAATATTGTGTTATAATCGTACTGATGGTTTGTCCAATTCCATCTAAGATTATGAATTAAAACTTATATTCTACAAAAATTTTAAATCCGATCTTCTGTGTGTAAACCGAACTCTCCACACTAAATTAAATACTATGAAAAATAAAAGACACACATGCACAATATTAAATAAGTAATGAAACACATGCATTGCTCAATAAGATTATCTTAAAATAGAAAATTAATTTTATTAATAAATAAAATTAAATACTAAAATCAAAAGCATAGTTTTTGTATACAGCCGTAACAATCTTCCACTTCTAATCAAAACTATGCTGCCATACATCAAACTCCCATGCCTTTTATATGACTATCAAAAGTCTTAGTTGGGAAGCTTTTTGTAAAATGATCTGTAAGGTTGTCTCCTAATGCAATTTTGATCCACTGTCTAATGCTCTTACCCTGGATTAGACTTATTTCTGTTAACCATGCCAATGACAAAATAGATGTCGTGTCTAGTGCAAAGTATAACATACATAAGGCTTCCAACTGCCGAAACATAAGGAATTGCCTTCTTCTTTTCTATCTCAACAATTCTCTTAGGACACTGATCATTGGATAGAGTGATTCCATGCCTAAAAGAGAGAATCTTTTCTTGGAATTCTATATGCTAAAATGAGTAACAACTGTATCGATATAAGTAGTTTGTTATAAATTCAACATCCTTTGTTTTCAATCTCGCATAAGTTTGATCCCAATGATGTGATTGATTTCTCCCAAATCTTTCATATCGAACTGGCCGGACAACCATACATTTACCGAAGATAACACCCCTGCATCGATTCCAATGAGCAAGATATCATCCACGTAAAGTATTAGAAACACCACTACACTTTTCATCACATTTCTTGTACACACTGACTTGTCAGGACGTTGATCAAAATCATAAGATTTAATTGCTTGATCAAATCGAGTGTTCCAAGACCTAGATACCTGCTTAAATTCATAAATGAATCTCTTAAGCTAGCACAATATGTGCTCCTGATCATTTGCTATGAAACCGTTTGGTTATACCATATAGATACACTCATCAAGACTTCTATTAAGGAAAGCTATCTTAATGTCCATTTGTCAAATTTTGTAATCGAAATGAGCCACAATGGATTAGAGAATCTGAATAGATTTAGGCATGGCTACTTACGAAAAGGTTTTCTCATAATCGATCCCTTCTTTATTAGTAAACCATTTTACAGCAAGCTTAACTTTGAAGGTTTTTACCTTTCCGTCAGCTCCTATCTTCCTCTTATAGATCCACTTGTATCCGATGGGTTTTATTATTTCGGGTGGTTCTACAAGTTTTTAGATCTGATTAGAGTATATAGACTCCATATCTGAATTCACAGCCATTTGCCTTAATCCATTTTTATCTTGGAGTGATTTATTATAGTTACTGGGTTTAGTACCTAATTTTTTCGAGATCCTATTAAAAGACTCTCCGAAGAATATATACCGATCGGGTTGATGAACAATCCTCCCACTATGACAAGGCACTACCTGCGTCTGTGTACTAGTAGTGGCACGTTGTGCTAATTCTAAACCATGTGCACCACCATCCACATGCTCTTCTGGTTTTAAAATCGACATATTAGTGGTAACACCCTGAACTAGTTCAGGATCAGCACGCATCCCGATAATCCTCTCTCTATGATGGGACAATGGAATATTGATGATACTTTTCTATGGCGCTTTTCTCCGGTACTGTTGGTTTTTCCACTCAGCTCTTCTATAACATTTTTACTATTGGGCTGGTGGTTCATTACATAATTATGTTTTAAGAATCGGACATTGGTATTGACAATGACCTTCTGATTCTTAGAATTATAAAATAAATTACATTTCGTTCCCCTGGGATATTTAACAAAGAAACAGATTTTCATTCTCGATTTTAGCTTATCTGTGTTTCCTTTCAGCACGTGTGTTGGACACCCTCTGTAAGGACACGATTCAAACCCAAGTATTAGCAGCAGTTAGTTCATGAGATCTTGGGTCGCTAAAAGATTAAAAACTAAGAAGACTTAACACTTAAAAAGCAAAACCTTAGTACCTAAAGAAAACTCTCAACATCGTAAGTTGATTAATTATCATGAAATATTAAATTAAAAACTAAAAATTTTCATAAAATGGTGAAATAACCATTTTATCCCTAATACACCAAAAAGTCTTAAAAATAAAAAAATTGACGCATGGACATCTTAAATCAAAAGATTTAAACTCAAATAAGTAGCAAAAGACAAAATAATAACAAAAATAACAAATATACCTTCTAGTGGTTGGTTTGCCTAGGAGTTTGTGCTAAAAAGTTACTTTTTATATTTTAAGTTTAAATTGAAAAAAAGATGTACAAATCAAACTTCATTATGTCCTAAGCTTATTCAAATAAGTAATATTAATAATAATATAATGTTTTAAGCCAACAAAAGAAAGTAAATTATTATTAAAGTTCTTATACACCTAAATAAGTCAAAAAGTCACATCTTATCAAATTACTTTAATTTGACTTAATTGACTACACCTAATTAATCAATTGTTACCATAATTATAATAAATTATGAAAACACTAATTAATCATAAAATCACTAAAATAATATGTTTTGATAGGTAGAAAGACTAAAAAGATACACCGAATTAATTTTTGAAGTATTTTCTTGGACAATAGGTACTAATATCTCACTTAAATATTAAAATAAAGCAAAATCAAGTTTTGGTCTTCCCCAAACAGCCCCAGCTAAAACATCATCCGCAAGAATCTGAAATTATTTTTCTTAAAAAGACTGCACCCTTGCATGCAATCAATCTAAAAAATAAGAAAATTAAAAATTAGTCTTATACCTCATTATGGCCAACCACCTAGACTTCTTCTATAAAATGAAGCCTTGGCCACCACTCCACCACCACATTTTCGACAATATAGAGAGAGAAAGACCAGATTCTTGAATGTTCTTGGTGTTGTTTAAGTGTTCTTCAAAGTTTAGAAGAGAAAGAAGGAGAAGAAGAAAGAGAATGATCCAAGGAAGCTAGGAAGAGTCCTTTAAAGCTAAGTCCATCCAACCTTCAACCTCAATCTCTATAAGTAAGAAAATCTCTGAACTTTCTAATCTGGCTCACCTCAAACTCCTTTCAATCCATCTCAAAAAATGAAAAAAAAAACAAGAATCAAAACATGAATATAAAAGTCATCCTAATAGGAAAAAATGAACTATTTAGAATTTTTATGAGATGATATGTGTTTGCATGTTGATATGTTTAAGTTTTATGACTTTTTTGAGTTTTGGAATTGTGATATATAAGTGTATAACACATGCATGCGAAGAAAATGAATCAAAACTTGACACATAATATGCTAGGTGGCTAGAACTAAGTTAGGCCTGAGATTTAAGGATTTTGAGCTCTCTGCCCCGATTTTCGAAAAATCATAATTAAATCTAGAAACATGATCGAGTGTGTTCTTTATGTCCATATCAAAGTTTTTATGCTATACTTCATCTAAGATTTATTTGAACTGATTTGGGCGGATAGAACTCGTAATATAGCTTTTCTACCAAAACATGTCATTTTTAAATCAGTTTGTATTGCAGAGCTAAAAACCCTATTTTCAAACATGAACGGGGCTTAGGTTTTTTCATGAAAGTTGTATCCAACATGTTTATCTAGATACCCACCAAAAATGAGTCCAAGATATTGAGGTTTTAATGGTCAAATAGCCTCAGAAAAATCTCTGTTTATGTTTAGTGATTTACAGAACCTTCTGTCGCACATTTTTGCATAACCCTAAACCTCTATTTTTAGTGATCTTCTTCAAAAGTTATTTTCATGAAAAATGTTGGTGACATGTTAATCTTAGATCCAAAGTCCTCTGCATCATACCCAAAATGATTTTCAAATTCTCTGTTAAAAATTAACTCTGCTAAGTGTTTGACACCTTCATAACAAATTTTCTAAAATGACTCATTTCTCTAACATTTTCTATAGAAATACCCTGAGCACTATTCATGAGGCTTATATGGAATATATTGAACTAGAACATATCCAAAATCTATGTTAGTAGGACCTGATTTGATATCCCAAAACTGAGACCAATAGAGATCCATTTTTAGTGAAAATTTTGTGTAATGCTGAACCGTTTTCACTTGTGAGGGCTAAATCCCTTAGTTTCCTTAAGATTAGGTCTTAGTGTTTAACATGAGAGTTGTAGAGTATATTTTTACCTACATAGGTGGCCAAACCAAGAATCTAAGTCAATTTCTAAATATCACAAAATACTTCTGGAGTATACAAATAAGTAACTGGAAGTTGATTTATGTTAAGTGTATGGTGAAGCATGTTTGTGTTGTGTGATATGATTTATATGATTTATTTGATTTAAATTAGATGAATAATACTTTAATGTAAATATGTGATGAAAAATGACCATGCCATGAGAATTGAATCATGTTTTGAAAGTTGTACTCCATACATTAACTTGTTGTACCATATGCTATATTGGTTTGTACAATGCCATGCTTAGTGTTATGTCATGCTATAAGTAGTTGTACTTTGAGCCATATGTTGTACCATCTTAGGTATTGTCATGATTATATTCATAACACGTTGGAGTCCATCATATATATTACTATTGTGGGTTTGGGAATATTGGAGTAATTATTTTTTTGGTTCTAAATCTAGGGCGTCCCTAGTTGCCTGTTTTATGAAATATTTTGGGATATATTCCTTGTGTACACCTTGGGTGTGTCCTCGGTGTATGAAAATCTGCTTATAATGAAAATTGTTAGGCACCATGAGTTCGTCGCTAGCATTCTGGCTTTCGTAACTTAGACTTTAGGTTGACACCAACGCGGTATCTCAGATCTTAAGGTGCGTTGTTCTGGTTATGCGCATTGATTATTACATTTCCTAGCCCGGAGAATGTAGCCCTGGCCCGAAGAATGTTGCCTACCCCTACACTATTGCTATTAAGTAAAACAACTGCGGGTATGAAGCCCGGTGACGTAGTTACTATTCACAATGAGGCTTGATGATGGCTTTGGTGATCAACTACCTCTAAAGTCCACTCTTGTAATTCTCAGCATGGAATTTATGTTCCGATCTTTGTATATGTTGGGCTTGGTATTCACATTGCATCACGTTTATCATTACATCCCTTGCATGATTAGTTGTTTTTACATTTATCTATTTACTATGATATACATATTTCAAATTTGCCCGTCTCATTGACATATAAGTGTTTTTAAGTGTTGTATGAATTGTATTGCGGTAAATTTGTGCCGTGAGATTGGTTAAAGAGTTGCAGTGTTTTCTTCTGGGCTTTAGTTGCTCATGGCTTTGTGCCACAGGTGAGGAGGAAGTTTTTGAGGAAGAGATCACTTACGACGAGGGCTATGCCGAACAGGGTGAGTTCCCGAAGCAAGCTGAACTTGATGGAGCTTAGATGAAGACTCATGTCATCTTTTGTTTCTTTCTAGTTTTCGTGCACTCATTGTAATTTTGTATTTTCTTGTGAAATTGTAAATGCTTATATATTTTGGTTAGCGTTGAACTTCAATGATGTAATATTATAATGCATATTTATGAATGAATGATTAGAATATCTCTTTATTTATATTTATATATGCCCTGACATGCCTGAAAATCGGGGCGTCACAATTTGGTATCAGAGGCTAGGTTTAGTGAATCTTCAGGCCTTGGGTTATGGGAGACTACAAGTTCTGTAGCGTAGAAGTTCTGTAGAGTGTCTGTATTACTAATTTATCACTTATAATTCTAATAACTTAAAATTCTTACCTTAAGTTTCTCTTTCTGATCTTCTCTTCTCTTAAGATGGCATCCGACGCAAAACCCGAAGGAGAACCATGGGCAGCATCAGAATCTAAAGACTCGGACTCGGTAGAGCTACTAACAGAAGAACAAGACCCGATTGATGCTATCCCTCTAGCGTGGAGATTTCCAAAATATTGGAAAATCAATGTGGAAGAAGCGGCGGAGGAAGCGGACGAGGACGGGGATAATGATAAAGAAGAAGGGGAAATCGCTATCTCTTATGACCTGTTTGAGGCACCCCCACTAGAGTTCGACAAAGACGAAGCTATTAATGCTGTTATCTACTTTAACTGCCACGACTTTCGCAAAAGCTATCAAGTAGGAGAGTGGGTATATGCTAGGGTCAGCCCGGAGAGGATGTGCACCTGGAGAAAAGCTGAGGCCTTCCCCCGCTTCTTGGGACCGGTACAAGTGATCGAAAGATATAGTGAGGGGGCTTATTGCATAGACGTAGCCCCTGGATTTAAGGCTCGACTTAGAGATATGTTAAGCATTAAATGACTCTAACCCCAGAGGCCGAGAGATGAGAGAGGTATCATCGACCTATGGAACCCGACCATCAACTTCAACAATCCGGAGACATATCAGGAGATCCCCGTGGCAATAACTAACAGGATTCACATGGGACCATCTGGCACTTAGCACATCGAGGTGCGGTGGTGCTGTTACGAGATCTACGAGGAAACTTGATAGCATGAGACAGTTGTCCGCCATTTCTACCCACATCTGTTTTAGTTAGGCCTTAGCAAGCTACGCGTTGTATCTTTTCTTATGTTTGAAAGTTGTATGTGTTTTGTGAACCTTTCTAAATCTTGTGTTGACTATGTACTCAAGCTTCAATGATATGAAATGCAAGTTTTTGTTATAAAAATTCTCCTAAGTTATCTTACAATCTCAAATTTGACTGCATAAGATCCAAAAAAAAAAAAAATTAATCAAGAATTAAAAATAATCCTCAAAGCCATAACACTCTCCCTTTCTTTATTCTAGGATGGCTGGTAGACGATCAAACAACCGACAAGCACCTGGATTAGCCCAAGTTTTGTGAGATCTTGCCACTAGCATTAACCGTCCCCATGTGTGTTATAAGGCACGATTCTTATCGGAGCTGGAAAGGCAGCGAGCTGCAATGTTTAGAGGAGTGTAGAATTGAGAGTGGCCCAAGAGTAGCTGAGGGCTGTCAAGAAGTTATTTAACTCGATGGGAGTTCAAGCAGAGGAAGATTGGGTAGCTTTAGTAGCTCACCTGTTGGAAAGAGAAGCGGGCCATTGGTGGTCTATGATTAACAACACTCAAGATACAACAGCTTTAACATGGGACCAGTTTGAAGGATTATTTTTGGAGAAGTATTTTCCAACCTCCTTCCGTCATGGATAGATCCGAGAATTTTTAGAGCTTAAAGAACGATTGATAACGGTAACCCAGTACATTAATCGCTTCGAAGAGTTGAGCCGTTTTGCTACTGCTATTGTACCAGACAAAGAGTCGAAAGCACAAAAGATTGAGTGGGGCCTGGAACTGTCTATCTGAGTGAGGGTTATTTTCTTACAACTCCCGACATATACACAAGTAGTTTAAGCCGCTTTGCTCACTGAGATCGAATTAGATGACTGAAGAAAGATTTGGAGCCTGAAGAAAGGAAGCACTTGGAAGGCCCATGAGAAGCAGCCGAGTGCTTGTTCCAAAGAAGCCATACGACCAGGAAAACAGGCAAGGATAACCAAGGGATTTCTCCACAACTTCAACAGTCTATTTTGAATGTCACCAACCAGGACATAGGAAGTTTGAGTGTCTGCACTTAGCACAAAGGAATCTGAGTAACTAGTCCCAACAGTGGAGGCAACCCCCGAATCAGTCGCTAAGGTACCCGCAACCAGTTTAGGTCACCAGGCTAGCAACCAACTAGCAGAATGGAAGAGAAAGGTCACCGCTTGACAAGAATCAGAGGCCCCAAGGAGGTCCGACCAACAGAATGAGACCTGAAAATACTAGGAATAGCAACGAAAATCAACCAGTCGGAGGACGCATCTTTGCCACGCAAGAGGAAAAAATGGAGGACACCCAAGTTATACCAGGTATGGTCGTGTTGCTCAATACCCTAGTAAAAGTTTTTTTTAATTCTGGAGCTTCCAATTCTTTCATATCTTTAGCTTGCATATGATCTTTGCATCTAGAGCCTAAAACACTAGATTGAACCCTAAGTGTTGTTACACCCTTAGGAGATCACACGCGAGTAGACTCCATCTGTAAGACGTGCACGTTGAGAATAACCGATACCCTTACATCATGTGACTTGCGAGTCATGGACTTTAATGATTACGATGTAATTCTTGGAATGGATTGGCTCTCTAAACGTCAAGCTATTATCGATTGTCAACAATGAAGATATAGGCGCAAGGAAAAGATGGAACCATCGTACGAATTCATGGAGAATGGCGTGAAACCCTGACCCCAACTAATGTGAAGGTGTGCAGATTAAGTAATTTCGTGGGAGGGTTAACTGGTACGCTTGTTAGTACAAACACCTTGCCAACCCCCAAGTTACTGCGATTGGTATGCGAATATGTGGATGTGTTTCCAAAAGAACTACCGGGACTACCCTCGCATCGTGAGATTGAGTTTTCGATAGAACTCCAACTAGGCACCGCATCGATTTGGATCGTGGCACACAGGACAGCTCCCGTTGAAATGAAGGAGTTAAAGGAGCAACTTCAGGAGTTACTCAGTAAAGGTTTCATGACCAAGCACATCACCGTGGGGAGCACCAACATTATTCTCTAAGAAGAAGAATAGAACTCTATGACTCTGCATTGGCTATCACTAGTTGAACAAAATGACGATCAAGACCCGATATCCCTTACCCAGTATAGACGATCTTTTTGACCAGCTACGAGGGTCAGCCTACTTTTCTAAGATAGATCTTTGCTCAGGTTACCACCGGCTTTGAGTTAAGGAGGAGGATATCCCAAAAATAGCCTTCAGAACCCGATATGGCATTATGAGTTCGTGGTTATGCTTTTTGGATTAACCAAAATCTTACCTCGATCAGTTCGTAGTAGTCTTTATTAATGACATCTTGGTGTATTCAAGAACTGAAAAGGAGCATGAACAACATCTAAGGATTGCCTTGTAAAAGCTGAGAGATTCACAACTCTATGCTAAGGCTAGCAAGTGTGAGTTTTGGTTGCATAAAGTTAAATTTTTAGGACATGTGGTATCTCAGGAGGGAACAGCCATGGATTTGGCCAAAGTTAAAGCTGTTTTGGAATGGAAACCACCCCGAAACGTCTTTGAAGTTCGTAATTTTTTGGGATTAGCCAAATATTATGGGAGATTTATTTGAGATTTCTCGAAACTAGCTCGGCTAATGATAAGGTTAATGCAGAAGGGAGTGAAGTTTGAATGGAGTGATAAGTGTGAGATGAATTTTCAGAAGCTTAAGAGAATGTTGACCAGTGCCCCTATCCTGATCATACCCGAGTGAGAAATTGGATATACGGTGTATTGTGATGCATCTAAGCAAGGTCTAGGATGTGTGCTTAAGAAAGATGGCAAGGTGGTAACCTACGAATCGAGTTAGTTGATACCTCAAGAGAAGAATTACCCCACCTATAACCTAGAGCTAGCAGCAGTTGTGTTCGTGCTAAAGTTATGGAGATATTATCTTTACGGAGAGCAATTTGAGCTTTTCACTGACCACAAGAGTCTGAAGTATCTGTTGACCCAAAAGGACCTCAACATGAGATAATGACGATGGATGAAGTACCTAGAGGATTATCAGTTCACCCTATCCTATCATCCAGGTAAAGCAAACGTGATAGCTGACGCCCTTAGTCAAAAAATGGGAAGTACGCTAACCTGTATAGCAGCAAGAGAGTGGGACATGATAGGAATGCTCAACGAGTTTCGACTCTAACCTTTAAAATCAGAAGACGGAACCTATTTTTGTCTGATCGTGGTAACAACCAATCTTCGTTAGCGAATCCTAGAGGCCCAAAAGCATGACTAAGAATCTGAGTGCATTCGAAAGCACTTAATAGCAGAGGAATCGAAACCAGGATGGGTAGTCAACAAGCATGGAAAACTAACCTATCTAGGATGGTTATTCGTACCAAACGTTGAGGATATAAGAAAGAACATCCTGAAGGAGCATCATCAATCACTTTTTGCTGTCTACCTAGGAGGAACGAAGATGTACCAAGATTTGAAGAGGCACTATTGGTGGAATGGAATAAAGCAAGATGTAGCAGATTTCATGGCCAAATATCTTATCTGTCAGCAAGTGAAAGTTGAGAACCAAAGATTGGGAGAAACCCTTCAGCCCTTGCAGATACCGTAATGGAAGTGGGACCATATAACCATGGATTTTGTCTCTAGACTACCAAGATCACCATCAGGACATGACGCCATCTGGGTAATCGTTGATCGTTTCACCAAATTCGCGCATTTCCTACTCGTTCAAACTTCTGAGAAGCTTGAAGCCCTAAGTCAGAGATACATTCGAGAGATCATTCGCCTTCACGGAATCCCGCTATCTATCATGTCAGATTGAGACCCGTGTTTCACCTCGTGATTTTGGCAAAGTTTACAAGCTGCCCTAGGGACAGAGCTTTGTTTCATCACTGCTTTTCACCCGCAGACTGATGGATAATCTGATTGCACGATTCAAACTCTAGAGGACATGCTTTGATATTACATCATGGATTTCAAGGGAATTTGGGAGAGGACTTACCATTGGTTGAATTTGCCTACAACAATAGCTATCAAGCCAGCATTAGCATACTACCATATGAAACTCTCTACGGAAGACCAAGTTGATCATCGATTTGTTGGACCGAAGTAGGAGAGAACACACTTTTTGAACCTAACCTAGTATAAGAGACCACTGATAAGATCTGACTGATCCAACAACGAATCACCACTGCTCAAAGCAGAGAGAAGAGATACGTCGACCAAATACGTAGACCACTGTAATTCGAAGTAGGAGATCATGTATTCCTAAAGATTCAACTGCGACTAGGAGTTATACATTTCGACGAAAAGGGAAATCTAGCCCCAAGATACATTGGACCATTCTAGATCTTGGGCTGAGTTAAAAAAGTAGCATACTGCTTGGCTCTACTACCGCAGCTCTCCAGTGTTCACAATGTTTTCCACATATCGATTATAAGGAAGTACGAACCTGATCCTACCCATGTTCTGAAATGGAAAGAACTCTATGTTGATGAAGATGCTACATTTGAGGAGCAACCAGTGAGGATAATCGACTGGCGTGACGAGATTCTTCGAGAAAAGACCATTCCGCTTGTTCGAGTTCTTTGGAGTCACCACATAGTTGAAGAATCAACACGAGAACGGGATGAAGCTCTAAGGGTAAGTCACCCCTCAGCTGTTCACAGACTAAGGTACGGTACGAATTTTCGAGGACAAAATTTATTTTAAGGGAGGTAGATTGTAAGGACTTGGTTCAAACCTTAGTATTAGCAATGGTTAGTTCATGAGATCTTAAGTTGCTAAAAGATTAAAAACTCTTGTTCAATCAAAAACTCTAAATCGATCCAAAAACTCTAGAAAACCTAACACTAAAAAGACGAAACTCTAATACCCAGAAAAAACTCATAACATCCTAAATTGATTAATTATTATGAAATATTAAATTAAAATAAAAAATTCTCATAAAAAAAGTAAAACGACTATCTTTTTCTTAATATGCCAAAAGTCTTAAAAACTCAAAATTTGACACATGGACACCTTAAATTAAAAGATTAAATTCAAATAAGTGGCAAAAAATAAAATAACAACAAAAATAATAAAAACACCCTCTAGTGGCCAATTTTCCTAGGAGTTTGTGCAAAAAAGTCACTTTTTGTATTTTAAGCTTAAATTGAAAAAAAGATGTACAAATTAAACATCGTTATGTTCCAAAATTATTTAAACAAGTAATATTAATAATAATATAATATTTTAAGCTAACAAAAATAAATAAATCATTATTGAAGTTTTTGTCAAAAAGTTACATATTGTCAAACTAGTTTAATTTGACTTAATTGCCTTTACCTAATTAACCAATTGTTACCAAAATTCTAATAAATCATGAAAATACTAAATTAATCATAAACTCACTAAAATAATATATTTTGATAGGTAGAAAAACTAAAAAGATATATCAAATTAATTTTTAAAGTATTTTCTTGGACAATGTGGTACTAATATCTCACTTAAACATTAAAATAACGCAAAATCAAATTTTGGTCATCCCTAAACAGCCAGCCGAAACCCCATCTTCAAGAATTTGAAATTATATTTCTTGAAAAGACCACACCCTTATATGCAACCAATCCAAAAAATAAGAAATTTGAAAATTAGTCTTACACCTCATTATGGCCAACCACCCTCACTTCTATAAAATGAAGCCTTGGCCACCACTCCACCACCATATTTTTGGCAATATAGAGAGAGAAAGACCAAATTCTTAAGTGTTCTTGGTGTTCTTCAAAGATTAGAAGAGAAAGAAGAAGAAGAAGGAGAAGGATCCATGGAAGCTAGGAGGAGTCCTTTAAAGCTAATTTCGTCCAATCTTCAACCTCAATCTCTACAAGTAAGAAAATCTCTATACTTTCTAATCTTGCTCACCTCAAACTCCCTTCAATCCATCTCAAAAAATGAAACCAAAAATAAGAACCAAAACATGAATATAAAAGGCGTCCTAATAGGAACAAATGGACTATTCAGAATTTTTATGAGATGATATGTGTTTATATGTTGATATTTTTAAGTTTTATGACTTTTATGAGTTCTGGAGTTGTGATATATAAGTGTATAACACATGCATGCAAAGAAAATGAATCAAAACTTGACACACAACATGGTAGGTGGCTAGAACTAAGTTAGGCCTGAGATTTAAGGATTTTGAGCTCTCTGCTTCGATTTTTGAAAAATTATAACTAAACCTAGAAACATGATCTGAGTGTGTTCTTTATGTCCAGACCTAGGTTTTTATGTTATACCTTATCTAAAATATGTTTGACTAGATTTGAGTGGATAGAACTCGAGATATAACTTTTCTGGCAAAACATGTCATTTTCAGACCAGTCTCTATTGCATAGCAAAAAACCCCATTTTCAAATGTGAACGGAGCTTAGGTTTCTTCGTGAGAGTGTAGCTAACATGTCTATCTAGCTACCCACCAAAACTGAGTTCTAAATGTTGAGTTTTTAAGGGTCAAATAGCCTCTGAAAGTCTTTGTTTATATTTAGTGATTTACAGAACCTTCTGTCACACATTTTTACAGAACTCAAAACTTCTATTTTTAGTGATCATCTTCAAAAGTGATTTTCATAAAAAAGGTTGGTGACATGTTAATCTAGTTCCTATTCAAAAATCAGACCCAAAAACTTATACATGATATCCAAAATGATTTTAAACTCTCTGTTAAAAACTAACTCTGCTGAGTGTTTGACGCCTCTTGAACACATTTTCTAAAATAACTTATTTCTCTAATGTTTTCTATATAACTACCCTGAGAACTATTCATGAGACTTATAGGGAACATGTTGAACTAGAACATATCCAAAATCTATCTTAGTACGAAATTATTTGATATCCCAAAACTGAGACCAATTGAGATCCTTTTTTAGTGAAATTTTTGAGTAATGCTGAATTGTTTTTACTTGTGAGAGCTAAACCCTTAGTTGCCTTAAGATTGGGTCTTAGTGTTCAACATGAGAGTTATAGAGTATATTATTATCAACATAGGTGGCCAAAAATCAGAACCTAAGTCAATTTCTAAATATCTCAAAATGCTTCAGTAGTATACAAATAAGTGATTGGAAGTTGATTTATAAATGCTTTAGTGTGTGGCAAAGCATGTTTGTGTTGTGTGATATGATTTGTATTATTTATTTGATTTAAATTAGATGAATAATACTTTAATGTAAATATGTGATGAAAAATGATCATGCCGTGAGAATTGAATCATGTTTTGAAAGTTGTACTCCATGCTTTAACTTGTTGTACCTTATGCTATATTGGTTTGTACATTGCCATGCTTAGTGTTATGTCATGCTATAAGTAGTTATACTTTGAGCTATATATTGTACCATCTTGGGTATTATCATCATTACATTCATAACACGTTGGATTCCATCTTGTATATTATCGTTGTGGGTTTGGGAACATTAGAGTTATCATTTCTTCAGTTCTATGTCTAGGGCGTCCCTGGTTGCCGATTTTATGAAATATTTTGGGATATATTCCTTGTGTACGCTCTGGGTGCTTTCTCGGTGTATAAAAATTTTCTTATAATAAAAATTATTAGGCACCATGGGTTCGTCATTAGCATTCTTACTTTCATAACTTAGACTTTGGGTTGACACCAATATGACATCTCATATCTTAAGGTGGGTTTTTCTGGTTATGCGCATTAATTATTATATTTGCTGGCCCGGAGAATGTTGTGCTGGCTTGGAGAATGGTGTCTATCCTCACGCTGTTTCTATTAAGTAAAACAACTACAGCATGAAGCCCGGTGACATAGTTACTATTCGTAACAATGCTTGACGATGGCTTTGGTGATCAACTGTCCATAAAGTCTACTCTTGTAATTCCCAGTGTGGAATTTATGTTCTCATCTTGGTATATGCTGGGTTGGGCATTCACATTTCATCACGTTTATCATTGCATCCCTTGCATGATTAGTTGTTTTTACATTTATCTCTTTACTATGATATACATATTTCAAATTTTCTCATCTTCTTAACATATAAATGTTTTTAAGTGTTGTATGAATTGTATTGTGGTAAATTTGTGTCGTGAGATTGGTTAGAGAGTTTGAATGTTTTCTTTTAGGCTTTAGTTCATGGCTTCGTGCCACAGGTGAGGAGGAAGTCTTTGAGAAAGAGGTCACTTACGACAAGGGCTATACTAAATAGGGTGAGTTCCTAGAGCAAGTCAAACTCGATGGAGCTTAGATGAAGACTCATGTCATCTTTTGTTTCTTTTTGTCCAATTTTCGAGCGCTCATTATAATTTTGTATTTTCTTGTAAACTGTAAATGCTTATATATTTTGGCAAGAGTTTAACTTCAATGATGTAATATTATAATGCATATCTATGAATGACTGGTTAGAATATTTTTTTATTTATATTTATATATGTCTTAACGTGCCTAGAAACCAGGGCATCACACCCCCAAATCTAAATATGTCTTAGATTAGGCTTACGCTCGATCTACAATTATGTGGGAGTAAAATGCACTAACTTAGAAGGTACGAAGTTTAGAATATAAGTCGCTGCTACTAATGCAAATCCTTAAAACAAATCAGCTAAGTTTGAATAACTATTCATAGAAGGAATAGAACTCTTGTAGAGATGGTGAGATCTATGATGAGTTATTCGGACTTACTCAATTTGTTTTAAGGATTTGCATTAGAGACAACAGCTTATATTCTGAATTTTGTACTTTTTACTTCCACAAAATTGTGGATCGGGCGTAAGACTAGTCTAACACATATTCGAATTTGAGGGTGTCCAGCATACGCGTTGAAAGGGAACATAGATAAGTTAGAACCGGGAACGAAAGTCTATTTTTTTGTTAGATATCCCAGGGAAATGAATGGTGGTTTATTTTATAATCCTAAGATTTAGAAGGTTATTATTAGTGTTAATACATGATTCTTGGAAGATGATTATGTAATAGACCACAAGTCCAAAAGTAAAAATGTTCCTAAAGAGCTGAGAGAAAATAACAATAGTACGGTAGAATCTCCACGGAGGAGTGTCATCGATATCCCATTGCTTCGTCATAGTGGGAGGATTACCGGGACACATGCTGATCCTGAACCATATCAAAGTGTTACTACTAACATGCTGGCTTTACAACCAGAAGAGTATGTGGATAATGGTGCACAGGATTCAGAATCAGTACAGCATGTCACTACTAGTACACAGACGAAGGAAGTACCTCATCGTTATGAAAATGTTGTTCATCAACCTGATCGGTATATATTCTTAGGAGAGTCTTTTGACAGAATCCTAGAAGAACTAGATACTGAATCCTGTAACCATAATGAAGCACTCCAAGATAAAGATGTAAATATATGCAAAAGGGCTATGAATTCATAAATAGAGTCTATATTCTCTAATCAAGTTTGGTAACTTGTAGAACCATCCGAAGGGATAAAACCCATCAAATACAAGTGGATCTATATGAGGAAGAGAGAAGCAGATGGGAAGGTAGAAACTTTCAAAGTTAGGCTTGTTGCAAAATAGTTTACTTAGAAAGAAGAGATCAATTATGAAGAGACCTTTTCACTAGTACCCATACTTAAGTCTATCCGAATTCTCTTATCCATTACGGCTCATTTCGATTACAAAATTTAGCAAATAGACGTCAAAACATCTTTTCTAAATGGATGTCTTGATGAGAGTATCTATTTAGTACAACCAGATGGTTTCATAGTAAAGGACCAGGAGCAGATGTTGTGCAAGCTTAAGAGATCCATTTATGGACTTATGCAGGCATCTAGGTCTTAAAATACCAAGTTTGATCTGGCCATTAAGTCTTATGAGTTTTATTAAACTTTCGACGAGTGTTGTGTGTACAAGAAGCATGATGGAAGCGTAGTGGTATTTTTAGTACTTTATATGGATGATATCTTACTCATCGAAAGCTATATTGGGGTGTTATCTTTAGTGAAGGTATAGTTATCCGGCCAGTTCAATATGAAAGACTTGGGAGAGGCCAGTCACATCATCGGGATTAAGTTTTTGTGAGATCGAAAACAGAGGATGTTAGATTTGTCACAAGCTACTTATATCGATACAGCCCTTACTCATTTTAGCATGTAAAATTTTAAGAAAAAGTTTTTCAGGCAGAAAATAACTCTATCCAATAATTAGTGTTCTAAGATACCTAATGAGATAGAGAAGATGAAGGCGGTTCCTTATGCTTCGGCAGTAGGATGCCTCATGTATGCTAAGTTTTGCACTACAGCTAACATATGTTTTACCGTTGGCATGTCTAATAGATATCAGTTTAATCTAGAACAAGAGAATTGGACAATAATAAAACATATAATCAAGTACTTAAAAAGGACTAGGAATTATACGTTTGTTTACTAAGCAGATGGTCTAGTACCTTTAGGGCACGCAGACTCAAATTTTCAATCAGATAAGGATTTTTGAAAGTCTACATTGGGATATGCGTTTATGCACATTGAGCGTAAATATCACCTGATACGAGAGATCGTACAGAGATGTGATGTAGCCGTGGTCAAGATTGTATTGACAGACAACCTTGTAGATCCTTTTATATCGAGCTTACTAGTTAAGACTTTTGATAGTCATATAAAGGGCATGAGAGTTAGCTATACAGTAGTATGGTTTTGAGTATAAGTGAGAGATGGTTAAGGTTGTATATTAAAAACTATGGTGTTGGTTTTAGTATTTAATTTTATTTATTAATAAAATTATTTTTTTCATTTTATGAGAATCTTAATGAACAATGTATGTATTTCATTATTTATTTATATTATGCATGTGTCTTTTATTCTACATAGTATTTAATTTGGTGTGTAGAGTTCAACGTACACACAGAAAATTAGATTATCGATTTTTGTAAAATATAGGTATTTGGTTGACAATTTAGATGGAATTGGACACACTATCGGTACAGTCATAACACAATATTTTAGTAGATCTGTCTTGATTACTGGGAACGATAATTGTTTCAACAATTATTTTGACTCATTGTACTAGTACACGTAATATGTATTAAACATGACTAAGTTGGAATAATTAATTTTATACTAATTTTATAAATTAATTTACAGCCCATGATTATTATAAGTACTTATACTCTTAATCTCGAAATAATTATTATTCATGTATATTTAATATTCATTATTTTGATTTATTAGATGGTGTGATTCTGTATGGGTCTATAATCCCACTGAGTTGGATAACGATATTAATTATATGGTAAATATTAATTATTGACGGAATTCACGTCCCGAAAGATTGGAATTGATGATATCTCATAAAAGAAGCTTATAAGTTTTAACGGAGCCAAACCTTGCAGGTAGATTTTATAATCCGACAGTCAAATAAGTTAAGCAAAAAGGTTTAAAATTTTTTTTAAGAAGCCGATTAAATATAATTGTCAGTAATTTAATTTAATTGATAGGTATCTATAATCTTAACGTAGGAAAAATAAATAAGTATTTAATAACAGGAGCTCAAATTCTATGATTTTGAGAATAAGGCTGTGAGTGCAGTTATAATTTTTTAGTGGAATGAATTATAATTTATAATTTTATGAAATTTTCTGATAGGTTGAGGTAGAACTTTATAATTACATTAGAAGACTAGGTCTTATTTACTCCACAGGTTCTTACAGTAGCCAATTTATATGCTGTTATAAAATCTAGCCGCAAGAGATTCATAATCAGTTCTAGGATTTCCACATCTTGTGAATCTAAAGAATAGGTGATTGAACAGGTTTTGAAGAACATATTAGTTCAAAGTCCACGCTTTGTTCGTGTTTTGTATTCGGTAATACAGCAGAAGACTTGTGTTGGAGATTTGCTAAAAGTTAAAAACTATGGCGGATTATTGACAAGAAATTGTTGCAGCAAACGAAATCATCCAATCAGATTTCAAAAGGTATAATCCTAAAACTAATTTTGAGAGTTTTATCGGGTTTTATAGTTTGATTGTTCGATATCAATAGTTTTAATCTAGAGCCGATTTTAGTATTTGTCTGTCCGGATTTTTTTTTGGACTAAAATCATATATATAATCCTAGGATCTTGGCAGTTTGCTCCAACAATTATAGCCTTTTGAATTCCATGAAGATCATTACAATATGCATTGATTTTTGAATTACACTCATGGGATAAATTCTAAAGCTCTCTTGTATCATGGTGCACGTGGCTTACTCTTTTTTCTTTTTCAACTCGTTCTTTGATGTTCTTCCTACTTTCAACTTTCGATTTCACAAAAATCAAAATACAAGAACTTAAAATTGAAAAATAATTATTTTTACATTGATCTTATATCTATGAGGAGTTCACAATCAATCTATGACAATTAACCCTTGAGGTTAAAAAAATTATTTAATAATCAATAAACTTTATGCAATCAAATATGCAAACATATTGACTATTTAGCTCAATCTAAATTTACCCGAACCCATGATTAAATCATACATATTCAAATACGGTTCTAATACTAATTGTTGGGGCAAATTGCTAAAATCCTAAAATTATGTCTATGATTTTCGTCGAAAATAATTTGGACGAAAAAATGTCGAAACTGACTCCAAATTAAAATTTTCGATATCGAACAATCAAAATAAAATCCGATAACTTCAAAATCTAGTCGGATGATTTCGGTTGCTGCAATAATTTCTCGTCAACACTTTACTACAATTTTTTACTTCTAGTCAAATCTCCAACACAAGCCTTCTACTGTATTCTCAAATGTTAGAACACAAATAAAATGTAGGTTTTAATCTATCGTGATTTTTAAAATTTGTTTAGTCACCTATTATTTGGATTCACAAGACGTGAAAACTCTATAACTAATTTTTGATCAAGTGGTGACTAGATTTTATAATCGCATATAAATAGGCTATAGTAACGACTTGTGAAATAAATAAGACGTGGTCTTCTAGTATAATTATGAACCTTTGCCTCAACTCAAAAGTAATTTTAGAAAAACATAAATTATAATTTATTCCACTAAAAAATTATAATTGCACTCCCGTCCTTATTCTCAAAATCGAAATATTCAAACTCCTATTATTATATGCCTATTTATTCTCCTCATGTTAATATTATAAATACCTGCTAATTAAATTAAATTATTGATAATTTTATTTAATCGACCTCTTCAAAAATTTATTAAGACCTTTCGTTTAACTTATTTGACTACCGGATTAAAAAATTCATCTGCAGGGTTTAGCTCGGTTAAAATTTATAAGTTTTCTTAAAGGGGTATCATCAATCCTGATCTTTGAGGATGTGAATTCTTTCAATAATTAATATCTACCATATACTTAATACCGTTATCCAACTCATCGAGATTATTAACCCATAAAAGATCGCACACTCTAATGAATCAAAACAACGAATATTAAATATATGTAAATAATAATTATTTTGAAATTAAGAGTAGCACTCATAAGAACCATGGGGTGCGAATTAATTTATAAAATCTGTATAAAATTAATTACCCAAACTTAATGTTATTTAATACACACAAAATATACTAACATCATAAATCAGAACAATTATCAAAATAATTACTATTCCTCGTAATCAAGACAACTCTACTAAAATATTATGTTACAGTCGTACCGATGGCTTGTCCAATTTTATCTAAGATTGTGAACTAAAAATTTATATTTTGCAAAATCCTTTAATCTAGTCTTCTGTGTATAAGTTAAATTCTACACACCATATTAAATACTATGCAGAATAAAAGACACCCTTACACAATATTAAATAAATAATGAAACACATGCATTACTCATTAAGATTCTCATAAACTAAAAAATTAATTTTATTAATAAATAAAATTAAATACTAAAATTAAAACTAGAATTTTTAGTATACAACTCTAACAATCTTTCACTTATACTTAAAATTATGCAGTCATACATCTAACTCCCATATCCTCTATATAACTGTCAAAAGTCATAGCTGGTAAGCTCTTTGTAAAAAGATCTATAAGGTTGTCTCCAAATGCAATCTTGGTCCGCTATCCAATGCTTCTATCCCAGATTAGACTGATATCTACTAACTATGCCAATAGCAAAACAAATGTCGAGTCTAATACAAAGTATAGCATACATAAGACTTCCAACTGCTGATGCATAACGAACTGCCTTCATCTTTTCTATCTCAATAGCTATGTTAGGATACTGATCATTAGATATAGTGATTCTATGTTTGAAAAGGAGAAACTCTTTCTTGAAATTCTATATGCTAAAACGTGCAAGAACTGTATCGATACAAGTCGCTTGTGATGAGCCCAATATTCTCTGTTTTTGATCTCGCTTAAGTTTGATTCAGATGATGTGACTGGCTTATCCCAAGTCTTTCATATCAAACTAGTCGAAAAGTCATACCTTCACCAAAGATAACACCCCACATCATTTTTTTATGAGCAACATATCATCCACGTAAAGTCCAAGAAACACCACCATGCTTTCATCATGATTCTTGTACACACTAGACTCGTAAGGATTTTGATCAAAATAACAAGACTTAATGGCTAGATCAAACTGAGTGTTCCAAGACCTAGATGTCTGCTTAAATTCATAAATAGATCTCTTAAACTTGCACAAGATGTGTTCTTGGTCCTTTGCTATGAAACCATCTCATTGTACCATATAGATACATTCGTCAAGATTTTCGTTAAGAAAAGCTATCTTGATGTCCATTTGTTAAATTTCGTAATCGAAATTAGCCACAATGGATAAGAGAATACTGATAGACTTAAGTATGGCTACTGATGAAAAAGTCTCCTCATAATCGATCTCTTCTTTCTGAGTAAACCCTTTCGCAATAAGCCTAGTTTTGAAGGTTTTTATCTTTCCATCTGCTCCTCTCTTCCTCTTATAGATCCACTTGAATTCGATGGATTTTATTCCTTCGGGTGGTTCTACAAGTTTCCAAATCGAATTAGAGTACATAGACTCCACATCTGAATTCGTAGCCTTTTGCTATAATCCTGCATTTTTGTCTTGGAGTGCTTCATTGTAGTTACAGGGTTCAGTATTCAGTTCTTCTGAGATCTCACCAAAAGACTTTTCCAATAACATGTACCGATCAGGTTGACTAACAACCCTTCTATTACAACGAGGCACTACCTGCGTTTGTGTACTAGTAGTGACACGTTATACTGATTCTGAACTCTGTCCACCACCATCCACATGCTCTTTTGGTTATAAAATCGTCATATTAGTGGTAATACCCTGATTTAGTCCAAGATTGGCACGTATTTTGGTAATCCTTCCACTACGACGAGATGATAGGATATCGATGACTCTTTCTCGTGGCGCTTCTCCCTCACTACTAGTATTTTCTCTCAGCTCTTCTAGAATATTTTTAGTTTTGGGCTTGTGGTCCATTACATAATCATTTTTTAAGAATCGGGCATTGGTACTGATAATGTCTAACAACCCGTACTCATGATACGAATAGAAAAGAAAGAACAACTCAAAAGAAATTAAATCTCGAACATAAGTTTGGCAAGAAGAGCCGACTCGACCGTTTAATTTTCTCCAGCCCGAGACCCAGGATGGAGTAAGACCCACATATTCATATGTTATAGCCCCAATGTTGAGTTTAAAAAATCAAATTTTCTAAATTCAAGGCAACTCAAATCAAGAGTTAAGCCCGAAAAAGTCAAGAAACGAACCTATGAGAAAATACCCAAATTTCTCCTACAATAAAATAAAGAAAATTATTTATTTTAAAAAACAAAGAGCTCAAAGTGGTCGGCCTCTCTTAGGACTTGTGCCTAACTTGGTAGCCAAGTTTCGTAAACTCTAGTTAGTTAAAAGGAACTACGGTTAGGTTCCTAAACCTATGATTAACTAAGCTTTTCAAGGAAGCTTCCTATTTGACCTTTGGCTATGAAAAGAGACCAAGATCACATTTTTTCTTTTTATTTGTTTGGCCATAGTGAGGAGAGAGAGAGAGAGAGAGAGAGAGAGAGAGAGAGAGAGAGAGAGAGAGAGAGAGAGTAGAAAAGAAGAAGAAAGAAAGGACGAAGAAGAAGGAGCTTCGAGTTAGGAGCTTTAAAACTAAGCCCATGATTTTCATCATCAAGAAGTAATCCACAACAAGGTACGAGAGATTCTAACACCTCTAATTATACACATCTCAAACAAATCTCCCACCTTTCCCAAACACAAATCTAGGATCAAGAATCAAAACACAAAAATAAAGGCGTTATAGTGAGATTTTTGGGACTGGTTGGTGTGAGTGTTGAGTTTTGAGTTTGTAGGAGCTTTTACATGGGTTTCATGACTTCTATAGCATCTGGAATCTTGATATATATGTATACAACACATGCATCCAAAGAAAATAGATCAACTCTTGACACACATAGTGCTAGGAGGTTGGAACTAACTAGGCCTAAGAATTGAGCTTTTTGATCTCTTTGACCCTATTTGTGAAATGTCATAACTAAATATAGAAATATGATCTAAGTGTGTCTTGTATGTACATACCTAGATTTTTATGTTATCTTTCATACAAAATTTGTTTGAACTGATTTGAGTGAGTAGAACTCGAGATATAACATTTTTTACCAAAATGTATCAGTTTCAAACCAGTATGTATTGCAGACCCCAAAGTCCTATTTTCAAACGTGATATGAGCTTAGGTCAAAACATAAAAGTTGTAGAAAACATATATATCTAGCTAGCCACCAAATATGAGCCTAAGACAGTGAGCTTTGATAGATTTAATCACCTCTAAATGTCACTATTGAGGTTCAGTGAATAACACAATTCTCTGTCACATATTGTTGTGCAACCCAAAACCACCCTTGTTTTTAGTGTCCTTCTTCAAAAGTGATTTTCATGAAACGTGTAGGTAATATTAAACTAGTTTCTGTCCAAAAATCAGATTCAAACACCCCTGGATGATCCTCTAAACCATTTTAAAACTCTGTTGAAAAGATGATTCTGTTCTGTGTTTGCTAACTACGTGAACACATTTTACAAAATGGCCTATTTCTTTAACTTTTTTCCAAATGACTTATAGGAGATATATTGAACTAAAACATATCCAAATTTGGGCTCGTTTAGACTTGAATTTGTCAGGGTTGTAAATTAAAAATCATAAATTTTGTTAATTTTTGTATTTAATTTTATTTTTAATAAAATTATTTTTTCATTTTATGAGATCTTAATGAGTAATGAATGTAATATCATTTCTTTAATGTTATGAATGAATGTCTTTTATTCTATATAATATTTAATCTGTTGTGTAGAGTATGATTTGCACACAAAAGACTAGATTATAGGTTCTTGCAGAATATAAGTTTTTGTTCACAGTTTAAATGGAATTGGATAAACCGTCGATACAACTGTAGCAAAAAATCTTAGTAGGCCTGTCTTGGTTATCGGGAACAAATAATAGCGTCATATATTATTTTGATTCGCCGTGTTAGTACACTTTGTGTGTATTAGATAGCACCACATTGAGATAATTAATTTTATACTGATTATATAAATTAATTCACATCTCATGGTTATTATGAGTGATTATACTCTTAATTCCGAAATAATTATTATTTGCGTATATTTAATATTCGTTGTTTCGATTCATTAGAGAGTGC
The DNA here is from genome assembly GCA_034768845.1 of Heliamphora exappendiculata. NCBI lineage: Eukaryota > Viridiplantae > Streptophyta > Magnoliopsida > Ericales > Sarraceniaceae > Heliamphora > Heliamphora exappendiculata. Next base: position 26,405 of record JAOTRH010444602.1, read on the forward strand.
GATCTTTTATGGGTCAATAGTCCCGATAAGTTGGATAGTTTTATTAGTTATATGATGAATATTAATTATTGACGGAATCTATGTCCCGATTGTTCGGAATTAATAATACCCCCTTAAGAAAGCTTATAAGTTTTGACCAGACCAAACCCTACATATGGATTTAATTATTCGGCAGTCAAATAAGTTAAGGCAAAGAACTTAAGAAAATTTAAAGATGTCGATTAAATTAAATTGTTTGTAACTGTTAGATCTAGGCAATCTAAGAGGAGGGTGAATTGGGTCTTTAAAAAAAATAACAATTTAAAAATCTTTTAATATTGTAATAAAGAAAAATATGCAAATATATAAGCAATGAAAATATTAAAAGATGAGGGATAGAGAAATAGAACCAGACACCAATGATTTATAGTAGTTCGACTTTATCCTAACCTACATCCACTCCTCAAGATCTCACTTGAGTATTTTTACTATTCAGAATACTTCACGGGCGTATTCCAAACCTTTACAAGCTTCAAGTCTTCTCTTGAGCTATTTGAATGTTTACGGGCACATTCACAAGCCTATGTCAGTTTCAAGAAGATCCTATGGAAACAAGTGTCTATTTTCTTCTAATCTCTCTTGAACTCTTCTTTGATAAGTTTCATTCACTCACTCAAAGGCTAAAGGGTGATTCACCATTGATTACAATAAATGAGATGTAATAAATAAAGAATACTCACTCTCTTTATAGAAATGATTTACAATAAATGAAAGGATAAAAAGAGATGAGGAACATGAACTGGAGTTGCAGCAATAAATGTGAGCTTGATGATTTCTTAGATTGATTTGAGCAATGGAACAGTAAATGAAAGTCTCCAACCTCTTAAATGCTGAGAAGTAACTCCTTATATAAGTTATTGTGAGTTCTTGACCGTTGGAGATAGGTGGGAGCAATAAATGCCAAAAATTCAACCGTTGAGATCTGCCGTATGTTGAATTTTCGTCTTTAGGGTCGATACAAATAGCTTTGGTGTCGACACAAAGTGTCTAGGGTAGAGACCTTTAAGTGGTTGGGTCGACACGATTCTTCTGAGGGATCGACACAAATTATGCACTTTACCTTCTAACGTTCTGGGGTCGACATAAATGAATATAGTGTCGATTTGTTTGAAACTTCAACATCCGGAGAAACAACTTTGTGTCGACTCAACTTGCCTTTGGTGTCGACACGAATTTCTGCAAGAAACCTCGGTACTTTTGTGTCGACACATTTGGTCTCTAGGGTCGACACAAAAATTCTACAGGTAGGCTCAGGACTTTTGGGTCGACACAACTTATCTTGAGGTCGACACCAAAATTCTGCAGGAGGTCTTGATTGTTTTGTGTGGACCCAAACTTTCGGAAACCAAAAGTGAAGATCACTTTTGTGTCGACATAAAATATGTTTGTGTCGACTCAAAATGAGTTCTGGGCACTGTGGCACTTTTGTGTTGACACAAAACTAGTTTGTATCGACACTAACGTTTTGATACCTGGAGATCAATTTGTAAAACAGTTAGAGTGTCAAACCAATTGATCAATGGGTGTTGACACACTTGATATACTTCAAGTATACTTTGTCTTCGAAATGTTTGACTTATATCTCAATTTAGATCAACATAAAATATTCTAATTAAAGAATACTTAAGTGTTTGGACTTTTTTGAGATAAAAGTTATTTTTTTTTGCTAAGGTGTCAACTTTAATTGTTCAAAATATATTAACACTTTCATTTTGAAAATATAAAATATTATCCAATTAAAATCATTTATTCTTAGAAAATAAATTATGAAAATCATCAAAATAAAAAATAAGAAGCCATTGGGCTAACAATCTCCCCTTTTTTGATGATTACAACCATATTACTATTTTTTAGAAAATAATTTCAAATATTTTTCAACAAGGGTTCTTCCCTTATCGATATGCCTTAAGCAACAAAAGCAATTTTAGAGGTTAGACATAACTCAGAGTGAAAACATACAGTTTTTAATCATAATTTGTACAAGAGATTAAAAAGCATTCAGAATTTATTCTAATTTGTACAAAATAGTGAATATGTGCAAGGTGATGCATCCAATCACATCTAATTTCATATGTAATCCGTTCAACACACATTCATAGCCAAACGAATGAGATGTAATGAACAGATATATAAACATAAGAACAATTCATTCACCATTCATCAAAAATAAAAAAAAATTTCAAACATCCACAGCAATTAAACCATTCAACCCATGTAAGCAGATAATTAAAAGCAATGTATGTTTAAAAGAAAACTATTACAACTTCTTCTTCCAGCAAAAAAATGTATGTTAACTCCCCTTGTCTTCTGTACTTCCCTCTTCTTCTTCTTTTCTCCCCTTTTGTAATCTTCAAAAAGTGGGGCTATTTATCGTCCATGAATTTCGTGAAGTCCTTCTTGGCTTTGGCTTTCTCTTTGCTTGCGGAGACTCGTTCTTTGGCGGCATGTGATCGTTCGTCTTTGGCTTCACCAGCTGCGAGGACTTCCCAGCGAGCTGCCATAACCAGGTCTGCTTCGTGCTTGAGTCTCGCTGCTTTCTCTTCTTTTGTTTCCTTAGGCTTGAACTGATTTGCCCATGCCTCTTTTAGCCATTTCAAGTGTTCTTCCATCTTTTGGGAGTTGGCATGCACCGCAGTGAGGATGCCTTGGTCATACTCCTTGCGCATTTGATGAAGGATGGCCTTGTTGCAATTGACAATGGATGCAATGTTCTCATCCATTATTTTGCAGAGGGCTCTCCCTGTATCAGTGGCATTTTCCACATCTCTACATAGGCTCCGGTTGGTCTTATCAAGGTGTTTTACTTTTTCAAAGAGGGAAGAGATGGTATGATGCAAATCAAAGAAATCTGAATCAACTTTGGCCTAGAAGAGTGTAATTTTTTATGACAAAGAGTTGATTGAAGAGAGAACTTCAGAAAGGTCGACTTGAACTGGAATAGATGATGATGATGATGTAACAGGGGGAACAGGGGTTGATGTGGTGTGAGGAGGAGCTGAGTGAGATGGACCAGGAGTATCAAAGGGTCCACTGTGATCAGGTCTGGATGCAGGTGAGTCAAGATCAATAAGGATGGAGGATACATCACGAGGAAGAGGAGAAGGAGTAGTCTTGACAGATGCAGGGGTACCTTTGCGAATGGTGGTCCAAGTGCCATCCGCACATGCAATTTGCATGTGCTTTAGGGAGGACTTCCCATAAAGATTATGTTTAGAAAAGGCAATGGCCTTTTCCTCAGAAAGATTGACCTTAAAGTGTCGAAACACTTTAGTCGGGTACATCCCGTGTGGCAAAGAAGAATTTTTCTTGCTGTGAGAGTGAAACATGTGAGAGACGAAAAGAAATCCTAAATTTAGGTTTTTCTTTTCGAGAATGCACCACATGATGAATATGTGCATGTAGGAGACGTCACCAAATTTGCCCATCTGAGAAAGGAAAATATGATTGACCATATGGTGTAAGATTCTCATTTCAGGTTTCAGGGTGTTGGCCTCTAAGGGCTTGAAGGGGTCAATATCATCATTCTCGAAAATATTTTTGACACATTCCTCAAAAGAGAATCCATCAACCTCAATAGGTTTTTCGCTGTGCCAAACACAAATATTACAAGGGGAAATGTCCAGAATCTCATTAAGGGTAGAGGCGGACAAAGTGATTTCTTTACCATTCACCCAAGTGGTGATGGTAGTGGACAGAATCAAGGGAATGTGGATGTGAGCATAGAATGATTTTACTAAAGTAGGATAGTGTGGTTCACGAATTTGGAGGAGCCTTTCCCACCCAAGGCTACGAAAAAGGTCCTTAAACCTCATCTCAATGGCGTCAAAGAAGGCAAAATCAATAGAACGCCAGAGATAAATTTTTCGATTCACAAAAGATGAATAGTAAAGTTGACGAGATTTAGGATTTTGAAAATAAATTACCTCAGAGGAGGCAATGTTCTGTGGAGAGGTGGTTGTCGTCGTCGCTATCATCGTTTGAGTCGTCTTCTTCCGCTTCGAAGTCTTAGGGCTCGAAGGACCTTCGACATTGGATCATTTAGATCCTTTTCCCATTATTTTTGGTGGCATTTTGATGAATTTGGGTGTGGATTTGAGACAAGGATAAGGGTTCAACTCAGGGTTTGAAGGAGAGAAGGCGGGAGATGAGGCGATTTTAAAGAGAGAGTGTAGGAAACGAAATGACTGTTCGTGGACCAACGCGTCTTTTTATAGACGTAACGATTTGTGTCGACACAAATCTAATTTGGTGTCGACACATTTCGTGTCAAGTGTGGGTATCGAAAAGGAGCGATGGTGTCGACACAATTTCAATTAGTGTCGACATTTTTGACGATTTGGGTCGACCCAGTTAAGGTTGGTGTCGACACAAATTTATCGAGAGTCAGTAAAAACTACGGTGTCGACACTGAATAGAATGGGGTCGACACTTTTGTTCCCAGTACCACTTCTATATAGTTTTGGGTCGATACTTCACAAATTTGTGTCAACGCATTTTCAACTTGTGTCGACACATTTTCACATTCAAGAAAGAATATCAAACATATTGAAATGCAATAAAAGACATGGTTAGTATGGCATATAAATCATCAATTTGGAGCACATAACATACCAAGTTATCTTCTAATAAAGCATATTCTTTCTTCATTCAAAGATTTTGTGAAAATGCCCGCTAATTGGTAATCTGTGCCTATAAATTCAAGTTCAATACTTTCTTTTTGCATATGATTTCTTATAAAATGATGTCTAATTTTTATGTGCTTGGTTCTTGAGTGTTGTATAGAATTCTTGGATATGTTGATTGTACTTGTGTTATCACATTTTATAGGAACATGATCTAGGTGAAAGTCATAGTCTTCTAATTGTTATTTCATCCAAAGAACTTGTGCACAATAGCTTCTAGCTGCAATGTACTCAGCCTCGACTGTAGACAAGGCTACTGAGTTTTGCTTCTTACTAAACCAAGAGATTAGTGAGTGTCCTAGGAATTGACAACTACCACTTGTGCTTTTCCTATCTACTTTACATCTGACAAAATTAGTATCCGAATAGCTAAATAACTCAAAGGCTATTCCTCTAGGATAAAATAATCCTAAGTTTTGTGGTCCTAAGAGGTATCTAAGGATGCGCTAAACAGCGATCACATGTGATTCCTTAGGATTAGATTGAAATCTACCAAACATATAAACACTAAACATTATATCCGGTCTACTAGCAGTTAAATATAAGAGGGATCCGATCATACCTCTATAACGCTTTTCATCCACTACTTTACCATCTTCATCCTTATCTAGCTTTGTTGTAGGACACATTGGAGTTTTCATAGGCTTTTCCTTGAGCATGTCAAACCTCTTCAATATGTCCCTTGTGTATTTGGCTTGATTGATGTAGATTCCTTCTTGAGATTGCTTGATTTGAAGTCCTAGGAAGTAATTGATCTCACCCATCATGCTCATTTCGAATTCTCCATGCATACACTTAGCAAAGTCCTTGCAAAGAGATTCGTTAGTTGCACCAAA
>JAOTRH010444613.1:0-31956 GCA_034768845.1 Heliamphora exappendiculata
TCTCGGTTTCAATCTCTCTAACCTTCAAACTCTTTATCTTTACATTTGATTGAATATTAGCTTATCCACATAAGATCAAAAATATTTATTGCATGCTTTAAAGTAGAATATCTTAAAAGAAAATTTTAAATATCCAATTCACCCCCACTTGGGATCACATTACACTCACAATTGGTATCAGAGCAAGGTCTCAAATTCGATTTCCCATCGTGGAAGGCCCTGTGTCTTGCGGGTTGTGCGGCAAGTGCTGGGGGATTGTTGGCCTGGGTTTGGGCCAGCATCCTGCTGTGGTGGAGGCCTGGGTTTAGGCCGAGTGTGGCTTTGGGATTTAGGGGGTAAAAAATAAGAAAAATCAAAGATGTTTTAGAAAATATTTTAAACACCTTGAAAACTAAATTTTAAAAATTCCATTTTATCAAAAATGGAGTCGCTACTTAGTTTTTGAGAAAAACTAAGAAAAAAAAATAGCCACTGATCTTTCGAAAATGTTAACTAGAGAAAAAGGGTTCGGGGTCTAAGATATGAATTCGGGAAGGTGTTAGGAACCCCGTTCGCCCAACCAAAAAGGTTGGCCTCTACTAATCATCATTGGTTCTTCAATAAAATTTCTCAAATGCATGCAAATAAAGAAAATGGAGGCAAAGAGAGAACATTCAAAATCAAGTATAAAAAATACATAAAATATGTACATAACATTTCAAAACAAATAAGTGTCAAAAGAAAATTTTTAAGTCCTATAACATGCAATATCTATCTAAAAGATTCATGAAATATATCCACATGCAATATTCACAAAAATATGCTAACTAACATGATTTGCATAAAATAATAAAAGCATGCTAGAAATTACCAAAACTACCTAAATATGGATTTTCTACCAAAATAGACTGAACAAGTTTAAACATGTATTTAAAGAGAATAGCCAAAAACATGCATAATTAAAAAAAATAAACTAAATTAACATTAAAGACAAAAACTAAATATAAAAAGATGCATGAAAAAGAAAAAAAACCTAATTATTTACATTTTTTTATGCATTTTTATGATCTTTGGGTTTTAACAAAATGAAAAAGAAAGAAAAACATTATAAAAGGAAAACTAATCTTAACAAAAGAAGGTTTTGAAAAAGTTATTAATAAAAGAAGATTTAACTTGTTTACATTTTATATTTGTAAAGAAAATAAAAGAAAAAGAAAAAAAAATAAAAGAAATAAAACAAATAAAAGAGTTTTAATTTTATTAAAAGAGAAAATTATAATGCTATTTAAAGAAGGAAGTTAGCTTAAAAGTCTTTTGTAATTTTTAGGTTTGATAGAATGAAAAATAATAAAGCTAGAAGATAGAACTTTAAAAGAAAATAAATACTAACATTAAGAGAAAAGAAATGTTAAATGGAATTTTATAAGAAAATTATAATTAATAAAGAGATTAAAATGCTACATCATGAGTATAATATTGTTAATGACAAAGTAAGGAAAATAAAATAAATGCTATGGAAGAAAATTACACTATTATAGAAAGAAGAAGTTAGGGAAATAATACTATGCTAGAAAGAAAATAAAACAAAACATTAAATTATAATTACAAGAAAAGAAAATAAAATAAAGTGCTTAGTAAAAGAAATTAGACTAACTAAAATGAAGGAAAAGAAAATAGATTCTAGAACACTAAATTATCATAACAAGAAACGTAAAGAAAATTTAAAATAAAAACTAATAAAGAAAATTAAACTATTGCTAGCAAAACGAAAGGAATTAAAAACAACCATTTAATTTAAATGTGAAATGTAATATTGATTATCACATTCACATAAATGTAGGTGCATTGTTATAACAATTAACAATATTATTAAATGATAATTGTTAAAGAATATTAGCATCATTTAATGATTTAATAAGTTTAATGTAGATGAGTAAAGAACTAAGACAAGTAAACCAAATAAGCTAAAAAAAATTAAGCTAAAAAAAATTAAACTTAAAACATGAATGAAATAATTATAAACAATAAAAGAAACAATAGAGATAGAACAATTAAAGTAACCTGGTCACTCCAAAAGAGAGAAAATGGAGCTAGAAGGGCCGAGGATCCAAACAAGTTACCTAAATTGCCGAGGAATCCTCAAGTTGTGGAATGTGCCTCGGCGTACCAATCCTTAGGTGAAAATCCAAGATAGGGTTGCAATGTAGGCGTTGGAAGGCTCGAATCTCGGTATCTCGGCAGAAGTTTGGCGTCGGGGCTTGGGATCGCTCGATGTATCGGCAGAGTCTCTCTCACTCAAAATTCGTACTGAAAACGTACGCTGAGGTACGGTATTTATAGAATCCTTTAACAAATGAGACGCTGCCACGTTTTAAGACATATCAGGCCATTTGGAGTTTGCGGCCGCTAGGTTGGAAAAGGTTCCACAAGGTTCTATTGGCGGCCGCCACAATGTGAGTTGGTGGTCGCCATGTTGGAGTTGGCGGCCGCTACTTTTGGCTAGGGTTTCCAAGAGGTTCTATTGACGGCCGCCACAATGAACATGGCGGGCGCCACTTCTTGCAATGACTTAGGCAACAAGTTATCGATGGTTCGGTACAATTTAACTGGTTTGAAGGCTTTTGATGTTTGGGTTCAAATACTGAGCTTGGATCACTTTTCGAGGATCGTACTGAGGCACTATTTCACCTATTTTCATCATCGGATTCGCCTAAGATTAGGCGGGGTCAAATTGAGGTGTCTACAGTTGCCATTCTTTGATATGATTTGCAATGCAATGCCTGATGCAGGTTATATAAAAGATCTAGAGACGACAGCTATTGACCGAGCCGTCAATCTTAGGCCATACAAGCACACATATGATGTTGGTCATACTTAACTTTTACCGAGTTGCCTACGTAGTTCATGGGGCAAAATGCAAGGATGATGTAAGTACGGTAAAATGCAATGCAAGTCAGTTTAAGGTCATGAGCAGGACCGACGAGTCAGTTTAGGGTCGTGAGGAGGACAGACGAGTCAGTTTAAGGTCGTGAGGAGGACCGACGAGGTAAACATCAATTTGATAGGTTAAGTCAAGATTTAAGAACGCGAGACTTAAAGGTAGGTTTATCAGAAGCGAGACTGAAATGATCGGAAGCCAAGTTACCGCTGAAAACTTTGATTTATTGGGAAGAAAGATTGCGAATTAAGAGGTCGAGCTGAGATCTAAAGACTCAGAATAATCAAAAGCCAAGTTACGGCTTAAAGTTAAATTTGTCAGAAGCGGGATAAAAAATAAAAATAAAAATAAAAGTCAAGCTACGGTTTAAAATTTATCCGGAGGAAAATGCTACGAATTAATAGGTCAAGTTATGATCTAAAAATTCAAGCTGAGGCATGAGATTAGGTTTGTTTGAAGCCAGATAAAAATAATCAAAAGCTAAGTTATGGTTAAAAGGAAATGATTTATTGAGAAGAAAGATCGCGAATTGATAGGTCAATTTAAGACCTACAAATTGAGGTGCGAGGTAAAAATAATTAAAGTCGAGTTAAGGCTTACAATTAAATTTATCGGGGAGGAATAACTGCAAAAAGATGGGGTAGCAGGATTTAAAGAAATTATTCTTTGAAAAAGACGGTTTGAAACTTTGTATTTGCTAACAAAATATTTTTTTGAAAATGCATACAAAATAATACACACAATAAGAAAATTATTTATGTATTATTATTTTTCTTTTATTTATATATATATATATATATTATTTTTTATTTTTCAAAATCATTTTTGCTCGTAAAATAGAGAAAATAATCTAAATAAACACATAAAATGGAAATAAAATGCATGCAAACAATAAAATAAACAAAAGTATACACCAAAAGCCTCAAACAGTCCTAAAAAATCTACAGTGACTGAAATAACCGTTGACAGGCGCCGTTTTCTCTTCTGACTTGGCGGCTGCTAACAAAAAACCCTTCGAACCTGACGACCGCTGGGTTAAAAACCTTTCAACATGGCGTATGCCATGTGACTTTTCACGAATCTGGCGGACGCCATAATTAAAGTTGGCGGCCGCCACTTCCAAACGCGCATAATGGTCCTTGAGGCGCCCGGGGTGGGTTCATTTCTCACATCCTTACTCTCTCTCTAGCCTCCTAAACACTCTCAAACTCTCTCTCGTTCTTTCTTGTTTCCACACTCTCTTTCGCTCTTTCTTACTTCCTTCGCAGGATGTTTACCCTTCTCTTCGTGATCCCGTTCCTTTTCATGGCGGGCCAGGGCTAGGGGGACGATGACTTAGGGGGATGGCAAGGTCCTGCTGCTGCCGAGAGTTTCGCTATGGGGGCACTTAGGGATATGACTACTAGTCAGCCTACCAGCGGTGTTTCTGCTACGCAGTCTAGCGCCGCGATGGATGCTGTTTTGCACGAGGCAGAGCGTACTTCCCGCCAGGCAACCGAGGAGGAGGCACGGGCAACCGCTGAGGCTCAGGCGGCTGCTGATGCTGCTGCAGAGGCAGTGATGGCCGACTTTCTAGATCCAGACGCTGGAGAGGGTCACCCAGCACCTTTTGACCCACATACCTACGATCTAGTCCCTCATCGCATAGTATCTCGTAGGATGAGACGCTACGATCCTCCTACGGATCCCATTGCTGTTGACGTGTTACTACGGGAGCCCGACCATCACATTTCTCGTTAGCGACCTTCGGTACGCTCTCTATCCTTATTATTTTAATACCAAAGCATGTTTATATCTCAAACATAGACGCATGCATAGGACCCCCATATGATGTGATTGATGATTTATTTTGATATTTTGAATGGTTTTGATGATGTGGATGATGATTTGGTGGGATTTGATCTTAGCTTAGGTATCTATGCAATGGAGATTAAAATAGTAGGGACAACTAGGGTTTGAACAAACAAAGGAATGAGCAATTATTTTAGTGAAAAAGCTTGGTTTTATTATTTTTTTAGAAACACATTTTGTTATTTAAAGGGGTAATTTTTATCAAAAAATTCTAAATTTAGAGGCAATTTTGTCAAAAATTTCTAAAGTTTGAGGCAAATTTGTCACTGACTCGAGAAGTTTATAGGACATTTTCTAAAAAGTCTTAGAGAATTAAATTTTTCAAAAGTCCTAGAAAACTTAGAAAATCCTGTTATTTTTTTGAAAAATCCTAAAAATTTGGAGAGAAAATTTTAGAAAATCCTAGAAATTTTGAGAAACATTTTTAGAAAATGTTAGAAAAACTTAGGATTTTGAAGATTTTTTTTAAAAGTTTAACATGAGATGATAGAGGTTTGCCTGGCGTGCCAGGGCTTAGGGTTTCTATGTTTTAACTAGGATGTGCGAAATTGAAGGATTGCCACCTACAAGGACCTAGGGTCAGGGTACCTAGTTTCCTAGGATTTGAAAGAAATCGAAGGGTCGTCACTTACACACGAACCTAAGGTTAGGTTGCCTAGTTTCCTAGGGCTTAACCTTCAAATATCTTTCTGTATTTTGCCTACTTGATCTGTTCTTGATATATTCTCTATATGTCTTCTCTTTACAAGCTGGTCACTATGTCAGAGGTTTCGGGGGATCTGCCTCTGGAGAGGTGTTGGAGTGGTATAATGCCCTCCCTACTCCCAGTCGGGCCATTATTGACGCCTCTAATTTTGCTCGATTCATATCCCTACTCGGTAGGACGAGCAATGACCGGGTTTGGTTGACCGCCCTAGCTGAGCAGTGGTGGGATACCACCAACACTTTCTACTTCACCACCTTCGAGGCTACTCTGACGCCTCTAGATTTTGCCCTGATTATCGGCATCCGGGTTGGTGGAGCGCCCATTCCCTTCGATCCTTCCATAGCTTGGTCTGCCGACGCGTTGCAGTATTTCCTTAGAGCTGTCCCTGCATAGATAAACAGAGACCGAGTTCAATACACCTGGTTCTTTGAGCGCTTCCGCCACTTCCACTGCTTTGAGCCCCACCACTTCGAGTGGGTTGCCCGAGGCTTTTTGATGTATATGTTTGGTGCCTCTCTATTTTTGAACAGGAAGAATACCATTCATCTGCATTGCCTTTGTGCTCTTGCTTGTTTGGATCAGATTGCTTCATTTGACTGGGGAGGAGCTGTTCTGGCCACCCTCTATAGATTCATGCAGACACTGACTCGGTTCCTCCAGGAGCTCAGCATGGGGGGATACTGGAGGGTCTGGGAGGTGTGATTTAGTTTTTTTTGTGCTCATTTATCTGTTTCTTTCTTTATTTGCCGTTATGCATTATCTTCTTTTTCTTTGCAACTGTGGACTTATGAGTTCCTCGAGCTTCATGTCCCGACGAACTCGTCGGTAGATCCTCTAGTAATTCCCTAAGTAGCCCGGTGGTCCCGAGGGTTGAAGGGGAAGAAGGCTGGGGGAAAGGACATTGATCGATTTTGGGTCTCATTGGATCGGCTGACTCCCGAGTAGGTATCATTTTTACGGTTTACTGCGCTGCTCTCTGTACTGTATATTGATCACTGTTTCTGTTCACTACATTGTACTGCATACTGATTACTGTGCTGCATACTAATCATTCGTTGTGCACTGTACTGTATTTTGAATCACTGCAGGTCCACTGGGACGTCTAGAGGGGAGTGGAGGATCGAGCCTGTTCCTCGGCCAGTGAGTGCTTGTCTTTTGATTTCTTTGCTCCCCTTTATACTGTTTCCTTATTTTCTTGTCTCTTTTGATAGCCTCCTGTAGCTGCTGCTATTCCGCCACCTGCTCCTGCTCCAGTCCTGGTTCCAGTCCCTTCTTGAGGCCGTGGATGCCGCGCATCTTCCCGGGCCCGCTCCAGAGGATCTGTCTCATCTACTCGGAGTTGATCCAGAGTCGTGCCTTCTTCCTTTAGCAGTGATGATGGGGATGACTTTGATAGACTTTTCAAGGACGATGGTTCGGAGGAGGCCGGCCCTTCCCGCAGAGTCCGCTCGAGGCATACCTGAGAGAGAGCTTCCCCTCCCCCTATTTTTGTTTATTTCCTAACAAATTACTTTTGATGGGCCTGAGTGCCTCAGCTGCTTGACATATTTTTATACATTTACTTGATCCATGGGCTTGGGTGCCCCAGTTTATATTATGATACACTGTTATTGCATTTTGGACCTTCGTCCCACTTTACTATTTTATGCTCATCTGCTGTGTGATTCTCCCTTCTTTACTGCTCAAACTGTCTTGTATGTACAATGTGAATGTCAACATTTTACATAATCCATAGAAATTACAAATCGGCTATACCCGTCATATTCCAACATGGCGGCCACCACAATCAACATGGCGGTCGCCATCTCTAACATGGATGCCGCCTGGTCAAAGCGAAAATGTCATTGTACTGTGCTTTTCCAAGTTGGCGGCCGCTTGCTTCAAGGTGGCGGCCGCCACAATGAGTGTGCCTTTTGCCAAATTTATTGGTTTCCCGCTTTTTTCGGCCTTGTAAATACAGCCCTAGAGGCTCCCTTTTCTATTGCTTACTCTCATATGGCTACCCCACTTTCTTCATGGATTGAGGCATTCTCCCACATCGAGCGTCTAAACTTTTCCCCATTTAGCCTTAACGCCCTTTTCTCATTAATGACTGTGAAGATTAACAGACCCTTACTGATGGCTGCTGCACAACTGTGGGATCCGCAGTCTCACGTCTTTCAGTTTGGCTTTGAAGAATCATGCCCCCACTGTGGAGGAGTTCGCTGCCATCTTGGATTTGACTCCACGGAGTTCTGTTGTCGTTCCTACTCCTTTTCTCTCGGCTCGGCAGCAGGTGGTGCAACTCTATGGTTTGTCTAAAATGGAGGCTACTCGTTTGACCTCGGGTGACTGTCTTGACATTTCGTGGCTTATTGAGAGGTTTCATTCTACTGGTGACCTCAGCGATCTCGACTTTTAGTTACGGCGTCGTTATGCACTCTCCTTCTGTCTTCTTGCCCAATATCTCCGTGTCCCTCCTGATGGGCGGGTTAGTTGTGTCCTGGTCGACATTGCTGGCCAAATGTGGATGGAAAAAGACTTCGTGTCCCTGGTTTTGGCTGAGACACTGCTGGGCTTGGATGCTGTTCATCACGGCGAAATCACCACCTTTGCTGGAAGCCCTCTACTTCTCCACGTGATCTTAGCATCTTCCTTTGTATCAAGTTCTCTATTATGTTGAAAAATCCTTTCTCTTATTGTTCTAACTCTTGCTACAGATCTGGCTTATGGTGAAGGTGAACCTTCTACAGAAACCTCCCACTGATAGACACAACGCCGCTGCTTTCCCTTACCGTTCGCGTTATCAGATATGTGACACTGAGGCATCTTGGCGACAATATCTTTCTCCTCTGACCGGTTCAGACATTACCTGGCAGTGCCCTTGATGGCGGATTCCTACTATGACTATGACCACTATGGATCACCCTGGCATTCTGCTGATTGGTCTGCGTCAGACTACTTTTTACTACCTCATAGGATTATGCGGTAGTTCGGGCGAAGTTAGAACGTATTTCCCAATATTCGAGGCCATTTGTTTTCTTCTGCACTGCGGGCTCCTTTTCTGGCACAGTATCGAGATGCCTGGCATCTCGCTCATTGATGGAGATGCACGAGTTATAGTGTCCTAATCTTTCTGCTGAATACAAAATATGGTTGACACAAGATAGGGGAAAAGAAAGATAGAGAAAAGGGGAAACAAGCAGCAAAAAGGAGAAGAGTTTGAGGATCTTTGCTTTATTTTGAAAAATTTCACAGCTTTCTTTTATATATATATATATATATATATATATATATATATATATCTGTAGAGTTTGGAACTTGTGTGCCTCCCTTTAATTAAAAACTTTGTAGTCTTGTCTCAAGTAATGAAAAAAAACTCCAACTTTGTGTTTAAGATGGTTTAAATCTATCTAAAGCTTAAATGTCTTTATTATCAATATTTAAAAATTAATTTGCATTGATTTTACTCAGATTTAAATATGATTAAAAACAAAAAAAGTGGTCGGACTTCTTAAAGAAGCTGCCTACGTATCCCAAAAGGATGGAATTAGGCCTTAACGTAGTTCGGGCTCGGTTTTCACTCGGGTATTGACACTCTCCTTTTGTAATGCTCTAACTTTTGCCAAGGTCGCCCTCTTGGGTTTTCGGCCTTGCAGGTTGCTCTAATTTTTTCCTGAGTTGCCCTTTTGGTTATCAATTTAGCGAGTTTCTATTTTATCTTTATTTTTACCTCAGGAATAGTACTTTTTAAGTTGATCGAGGTTAACTGGAGTGGAGAATACATTGCCATCCAAATCCATAATAATGACTGCACCACCGGTCATGATGGTTTTGATGAGAAATGGTCCGGACCAATTTGGTTTAAATTTGCCCCTTGGGTCGAAGATAGGAGTTCTGATTTCCTTAAGAACCAGATCGCCTTCTCTAAGATTCCGAGTCTTGACCTTCTTGTTGAACGCTCGAGCTATCCTCATTTGGTAACCTTGTACATGAAATAGAGCTTGCAGCCTTCTTTCATCGAACAAGAGCAATTCTTCCATCTGGTTTCTCTGCCATTCTGCTTCTGAGATACTGGCCTTGACCACTACCCTTAGCGAGGGAATTTCCACCTCAATAGGAAGGACGACTTCCATCCCGTACACTAAAGAGTATGGCGTAGTTTCGATTGAAGTTCTGATCGACGTTTGGTATCCCCAGAGTGCAAATGGTAGATGCTCTGGCCAGTCTTTGTGTGAGTTGATTGTCTTTTGCATAATTTTCTTGATGTTCATGTTTGCTGCCTCCACTGCCCCATTGGTTTGCGGTCTGTATGGCGAGGACTTATGAGCTACTATCCGGTATTCCTCGAAAAGATCCAGAACCTCTCCTTAAAAATGTGAGCCAATATGTGAGATAATTTCATGTGGTACCCCGTATCGACAAATGATGTTTTGTTTGATAAACTTAGCGACATGAGAGGCCTTCAGTACTGAGTAGGAAGCTACTTCCACCCACTTGGTGAAATAGTCAATGGCCACGAGGATAAACTCATGTTCATTGGATGCCTTCGGGGTTACTCTACCAATTATGTCAAGGCCCCATACTGAGAACGGCCACAGTGACGTTAGATTATACGACTGAGATGGGGGAACGTGCATGAGGTTTGCGTGAATCTGGCACTTATGACACCTCTGCACAAACTGAATACAATCTGTTTCCATCGTCATCCAAAAGTACCCTTGTCGTATGATCTTTTTAGCTAACATATTTCCGCTCATGTGTGGCCCACAGACTCCGGCGTGTATCTCTTTCATCAGCTCTTGGCCCTCTTCAATGTTTACACACAGCTTGTTGACCCCAGAATGTCTTCATTTGTACAGTCTACCACCACAAATGATAAACTGCGCAGATAATCATCGTATTGCCCTTTTTTCCTTTTTGCTGGCAAACTTGGGATATTCTCCTTTCTTTATGAAGTTCTGAATGTCAATGTACCATGGAAGGCCGTCAGTGCTCTCCCTAATAGCACCTGTCATCTCGTATGCCGGCTTTCTTTTTTGCTCTATTATCAGAGGCCTCATCTGCACTCCGGGTGGTATGTCAATCATAGATGCTAGGGTGGCCAATGCGTCGGTGAACTTGTTCTGCAGTCTTGCCACATGGGTGAAAATCACCGATTCAAAGCACGGTATCAGCTTTTCCAGCTCTTGATGATAGAGAATTAAGGTTAAATCCCTGACCTTCCATTCTCCTCTTTCTTGCGAAACTACCAGTGCTGAGTCTCCAATGACCTCCAGTTTTCTTGCCCTTAGTTCTAAGGCTGCCTGCAATCCCGCTAAACATGCTTCATACTCAGCCTGATTGTTGGTGACTTCAAAATTGAATTTCAGGGACAACGGAACGTGTGAATCATCGGGGGTGACAAGAAGGACTCATATTCCATAGCCATATTGATTGGACGCGCCATCATAATATAGGGTCCATTTGTCATCCCTAACTTTCATTAGCTATTCGTCGAGAAACTGGAATTCTGTGTCTTCATCCCCTTCAACTGGTTGGTCGGCCAGAAATTCAGCCACTACTCTGCCCTTGACTGACTTTCGGGAGACATATTGGAGATCAAACTCGGATAATAGCAGTAACCATCGGGCCAGCCTTCCTGTCAGTGTCGGTTTTTCAAACAAATACTTTAACGGGTCCATTCGAGAGATGATGTTTACTGTGAAAGATAACATGTAGTGCCTTAGTTTTCGGAAAGCCTAAACCAAGGCCCAACACGTCTTCTCCAATGGCGTATATCGTATTTTTGACCCGGTCATCTTTTTACTTAAGTAGTAGATGGCTTTTTTGACTCTGGTTTCACCTTCTTGTGCAAGCATGCATCCCATAGCTGAATCAGTCACTGACAAATAGAGGATTAGTGGCCTGTCAAGTTCAGGAGGAGCTAGAATATGAGGATTTTGTAAGTACTGTCCTACGGCATCAAAGGCGTCTTGACATTTCTAATCCCATTCAAATTCAACTCATTTCTTCAATAGACGAAAAAATGGCTCATAAGTAGTTGTCAATTTAGCGATGAAGCGGCTGATAAATTGGATCTTTCCCAGAAAACCCCTAACTTCTCGCTCGATCCTCGGAGGAGGCATTTTCAAAATCGCTTTGATTTTTAAGGGATCGACTTTGATGCCTCGTTGGGTGATCATAAATCTAAGTATTTTTTCGGCGGTGATTCCAAATGGACATTTCTGTGGGTTAAGCCACATTTTGTACTTTTGAATCCCCTCGAAGAATTTTTGCAGTGTTGTAATGTGGCCATCCCGATCCTTAGACTTGACTATCATGTCGTCCACGTACACTCCAACCTCCTTATGTAGCATGTCATGCAATAAGGTAGTGGCAGGCCTTTGATAGGTTACCCGGGCATTTTTCAAGCCAAATGGCATAACTCGGTAACAATAGGTGCCCCTAGGTGTGGTGAATGTCGTCTTCTCTCTGTCTTCAGGGTCCATCAAAATCTGGTTATACCTGGAGAAGCCATCCATAAATGACAGAAAGGAATGTCCCGCTGTACTCTCTATTAGGACGTCAATGTGCGGTAGCAGAAAATCATCTTTCGGGCTGGCCTTATGTAGGTCTCAAAAATTCACGCAGACTCGGATACGATCGTCTTTCTTTAAAATCGGCACTATATTGGCTACCCATTTCGGATGTTCGGTTACCATTAGAAATCCATGGTTGATTTGTTTGGCAACCTCTTATTTGATCTTCAAAACCCATTCTGGCCGGATTTGTCTTAGTTTTTGTTTGACCGGTTTAGCATCGGGGTACAGGGGAATGTGGTGTTGGATAATATCAGGGTCAATTCCATGCATATCTTCGTAGGACCATGCAAACATATCTTTAAATTCTTTTAATACAGTTATTAATTGTTCTTGTTCAGCTAAGGATAAAGAAGAACCAATTTAAACATTTTGCAGGTTAGTTTTATCACCCAAATTTATTGACAAAGTTTCTTCAATTACCGGTTGGGCACGCATTTCTTCTTTTCTTTTTATTAAAAATTTTATTTCTTCGAGGATACCCCTATCGGATTCAAAATCATCGAAAGGCATATGAAATAAATCGAACAAAGCAGAGTAACCGAAAATCTTGTTCATTTCATTAAAAATAGAGGGGATTACAAACTCGATGGCAAAAGCATGGAGAGAAGCACCAACAGATGTGTCCTCGACTACAGACTTTGACTCAAATTCAGACTCGGGATAGACAACCTGCTCATCAGAAGACTCGATGGACTAATTCTTTACTTTCTTTGTGGCCGCGTCGACGATGAGCTTGGTACAATCTGCCGGTGCACTAAAGCCCATCATGAAATAGTTCGATTCAATTATACATAGCTGAGTCATCTTCTCGTTGAGCAGCATTCCCAGGTCGGTATGGTTGAGTCCGTCAGCCCAATCTTCTTTCTGAACCTTCTCTTCTTCCTTATCTCCTTCCACTGTTTCTTCCTTTTCTGTGTCCGACAACTGATGGCTGAAAAAGATCTCCAACCCTGATAGTTTTTGATTGGTTTCTTCATCGATCCACGACTCTGAAAAGCCACAATACGAAAAATCTTTCCCTTCCTTGATGAAGTATCCATTAACTGTTCCGAAATAATTAGTCTTTCGCCCCTTTCTAGGCCCTTTCAGATCTTCTTCTATTAGTTTATACCCAAGACCAAAACCGTGTGAAGTCGACAATACCTTCGGGATTCCCTGCTGCTTACATCCTAATCCCATACCAAGGAAAAAGGATATTTTCCTCATCATCGTTACAGCCCGCAGGTTGATATACCTTTCTTCTCCGTTCAGTAGCGTCTGAATAGCCTGTGCTTCATCAAATTGAAATCCACTGAGCACCACATCATTTTCACTATGTTAAACTTCTAGCAGAGTTGTGCCCCCTCCTTTTGGGGGGTGAATACTGTCCTCTCATGAATGGTCAAAACTGCTCCATCTTTTAGCAATTTTAGTTTCTGATGAAGGGTAGACGGCACTGCCTAAACATTCAGGTCATGTAGCCACGGCCTGCCTAGCAGTAGATTGAAGGAAGCCGGCACGTCTAGCACGTGAAACTCAACTGACATTTCCAGAGGTCCTACTGAAATGGCAAATGACACCAGTCCTAGCACATCCCTTCTTGTGTTGTTATAGGCTCGCACTCCTTGATTGCAGGGAGTGAACTGGTCTGGCCTCATCCCTAAGCAGACGGCTGTTCTCAAGAGACAGACGTTCAAAGAAGATCCATTATCAATAAGGGTCACCGAGACCCACTTTTCTAGGCACTTGACGGTGATGTGAAGCGACTTATTATGACTTTTTCCTTTAGCGGGCAGATCTTTATCAGAGAAGGAAACGACTCTTGGCTCAGTGGCTGGTAGAATAAGTCCAATAAGCTACTCGACGTTGCATCTATCGGGACACTGGCCTTGTTTAATACTTTCAAAATAGCTTATCTATGCTTATGCGACGCCATCAACAAGCCCTAGTTACTGATGTTAGCCTGTGTCTTTTTCAACTGTCTCAGTACAGCATCATCTTCCTTCTCTTGCTCTATCCATTTCCCTTTTCCACCTGGTTGTCCCTTCTCTAGCTGAGTTGGCTTAAAATGTCGTCCACTTCTAGTTAGGTGTTCCACGCCGTCTTTGGGATCCCATAACCCTGGCATCACATTATTAGTCTGTCTCACTTCGTTTACGTGCAGAGGGCTTTCAAACGCCCACAAATCATTTAAGTCACTAATGGCTACCCTTTCTCGTCTTTCCTTATCATCTTCAATAGCCCACGTGTTATCGATTTCTTCCCAGATGTCCTCTTCAATAAAATTCACTTGCTGTTCAGGAGCGGCGCAAAAATCAGTCCATTCGGTCTCATCAGATTTCTACACAACCCTGACCAGCCAATAGGATTGCATGTCGTCAACGTGTATTTCCTCCTCAAAAAGTCAAGGAAGGGTGATCGGACGATACCATTCCCAGGTATCATCATTCCATTCTTCCATCCTGTCACGACTGCCTCTAATCATCATGAATGAGCATACTGTTTGGTTCTCAATTATTGAAACATGAGGGCGGGGTAAGTGTACTGAGTAGATGTGCTTACTCGGGTCCTCCGATTCTCCTAGAGACATGCAATTTACCCTAGCTTGCCTAGCATGATTTGGCAATGGGTTAATAGTAATGTTCGGCTTTGGGGTTGCTGATGAGATTCTGGATC
This sequence comes from Heliamphora exappendiculata, assembly GCA_034768845.1. Taxonomy (NCBI): domain Eukaryota; kingdom Viridiplantae; phylum Streptophyta; class Magnoliopsida; order Ericales; family Sarraceniaceae; genus Heliamphora; species Heliamphora exappendiculata. The sequence continues at coordinate 14,693 of JAOTRH010444613.1, forward strand.
TCATGGCGGAGCCTCATACACTTGTCTGTTAAATGCCCGTGGCCTTGGTGGAAGGCACAGTATTATGAGGTATTGTACCTTGGAGGAAGTGGATCAGGAACAGGCATGGGGTCCACTGGCTTGATGAGCCCCTTCTCGACGAGTCGATTCAGGGCGGTGGATAAAAAATATTGAGGGGAGTGAAGACCCTCCGCGACTTTTGTTGCTGTTGGCCATTGTCTAACTGCTGAAGGCTGTTTGCTGGATGGGTGGAAGAAGAAGGATTTAAAAGGTTCACCTTACCCGAGCGAGCAGCGGATGGATTTTGGTTAGCTGCGGGGAAAGTCCTTCGTAGTGGTTTTTGACTGGGTTCTGTTTTATCAATGTCACCGGATTGGATTGCGTCTTCTATCTGAATCCCAGCATCAAATAACTATTCGAATGTGGAGAGCAGTTATGTAATCAGATAGCTTTTTAGGGGGGGTTGCAGATTCTTTACTACGATCCAGACTTGCTCCTTTTTAGAGGGCCTATTTGTCGTCTTTGTAGCTTTACCCCTCCAACGGGTCAGAAAGTCGACGAAAGATTCTCGATTCTCTTGTCGGGTTGTCTCAAGTTCTTGAGTAGTAACGTCCAGTTGGACATTGTAACTATATTGGCTGATGAAAACCGTTGCAATGTCTTCCCACATTCTGGTTTTAGCTACATCAAGGGAGAGGAACCATTTCTGAGTTGCCCCAGATAGAGATCGGTGAAGGAGCTGAGCCTTCAATTGGTCATCAATCCCCATTGGTGACAGGGTACCAACATACATTCGGAGATAAATTCTGGGATCTCCGATTCCATCAAATTTTTCTATGTCCGGCATCTTGAACTTTTTTGGAAATTTGGCATCTGGGAACAGGCAGAGTCCCCCTACGTCGAGCATATATTCCTCAACTCCTTTGGCTTTTCTCAACACCTTTTCCATCTGTTCAATCTTTTCTACCAGCGTAGATTCCCTAGACTGGGCAATGTTCTCCTCTTCTACTACAATTAGGCAGGGAACTCGCGGTGGTATCACGACTTGTGGTATCTCCGGTCCCTGGTTGTCATCCCAAAAGTCTTCGGCATTCTCATTTGCGTTATCTGGCTACCCATTGACACCGAGCATACGGGCCTAAATTGCTTGTATCTATGCCTGACATTGAGTTTGAGCTTGGGTTTGTTGCTCTACAGCTCGCTGTATCTCAGTAATAGCCCTCATCAGGGCTGTCAAATTAACTTCATTCTCTGCCATGTTAGTTGATTCAGATACTCTACGGAGTCTGCCCGATTATGATCTTACCCAAACTCATGTCAACTGTATTCTTTTCAGATCAATGGTATCCCACAGAAAAAACTAAATCCCACAAGCAAAATGACCAATTTCAGATAATAGATAGAAAATACCCCAGATACCCAAAACAGCTGAAACTGAAATAATGCCCCTGTCAGGCCCATACCACCAGCATAACAACTGAATGTCTGAAGACCCAGGATGAGAACCAAAGGGGATAGATCAACTAAGCTCTAGAGGAAAGGTTTTATCTTAAGCAGACGGCATTCTGACAAGAAGACTATTCTAATCCTCAAAAATGGCAGCATAACGGTAGAAGAACAGTACTTTTCTCACACAGGTCGAAAGAGAGGGGGATGAAGAAAGCAAGCCTAGACTAAAGAAAATGGGATATAGAATTAGCAACCCGAGCAGAAGCCAAAAGGGGAGAAATAAACTTAAAGGTCCAAACAAAACACCGGTAAGATTCACTTTATTCATCATCTAGATCTACAAAAGAGATAAAGCGATAAAAAATGAGAGAAATCAGTAAATGGAGAGATATTCGAGAAGATAAATAAAGCAATAAAGCAAAAAGAGAGAAGAGTGGTACAAATCAAAAGAAACAAAGAAAAAAGAGAGGAGCGGTAAAAACTGAGAGAAATAAAGAAAAAGGACATAAGAGTGAAAAACAATCGAGGCAGGGAGTGAGTGCGAATGCATACTCAGTTCTGAAAAAATGGTCTACGAGGATTACGAGAGGGACGTTGGACATGAAGATGGTTCTTGGGAGCCCGAACCTGAACTAGATGAAGGTGTAGAAGAGGGTGCGAGCAACTATGGAGGACATGATGATTGGCCCTGGGAGCCCGAGCTTGAACTAGATGAAGGGGTAGAAGAGGTTGGACAGGAAAACAGGAAAGCGCCCTTGGAAGACATCAAAGTACACGACAACACACAAGCAAGCAACGAATTTTGGGTACTCGTGGCCTATGAACCAGTATGAATGCACTCGTGAATGTTAAGTTAGGGTGAAACTAGCCTACTTAAGGGCATAATGGAGGGGCCCGATAGGGGCCCAGGAGGGGGATGAGCCGACCGTCGAAGACTCGTGGAAGAGGCAAGTGGGAGGTGATTAATTTGAAAATATGCTCCTTTAATGAGAGTGAGTTGTGCAAAGCTACGTGTTTATGATTGGCCAAGGGTAGAATGTTTTCTACTGGTGATGGGCTTTGACAAGGTGGAGACGTTAGAAGGCATTCCAATAGGGGACTGCTAACAAGAAGAGAGAAGGAAAGCTTGGAAAGGGAGAAGCTTTGAATATATTTTAAGAAGTAAAGGATTACTAGCCAAGGTGGTGGTCATGCTTCGATGAGCAGCATTCAGGCCAATCAGAGTCTCGGCAACGACTATCAGAATAAAGTTCTTCCCCAACCACATCTGACCCGTAATGTCAACTAGCAATGAGCTAACGCGTCCATTAGACGAAATGAAAAGGTAACGGGCCAGTAGGCAGAAGCACAAAGCATAACGGTGCCATAACTGAAACAGCAACATCACCAAGATCGCTGGGAGGAATGTCAAGACAATCATCGGGTGTCAGAAGGGAAGCCTCTTTCTTGGATAGATCACAAAGGCCCATCACTTGTTGCCGGTTACAAAGGAAGGAAGTTGGCACTGCAACGGTCTTTCGTGGAGCAAGGTCTAGAATGGAAGTAAACTCTTTTATAGTGGGGCATAATTCTTCGATGCCAAAGCAGAAAACATGGGACTGTGGATCCTATAGCCATGCAGCAGCTCTTAGCAGTGATATATTGATCTTTACAACCATTAAAGAGAATAAATAGTTCATACCGAAAGATGTAAAGTTGAGATGCTCAAGAGCTGAGAATTCCTCTATCCATCCGAAAAGAGAGCCATGAAAGGAGGCCATTTTGCTGAAAGGAACGAGGTATGAAGGGTCCCAGTCCACCTTTTATAGGGCATGAGGAGATTGAACACTACAAGGCTCAGAAATGTTCGAGATTCCTGCAACCGCAGCCTTTGGAGGTCACGCCGGCAATATTTCGTATTTGGTCGCAAACTCTGATGTGCATGGCCGCAAGCTTCCCCTTATCCTTTCTTGTGCCCAGAAGGTACAACCCATGTGCCCGCAACCTGTGTACCCTTTTTCATATAGTTTTTGTACCTCTTACTTTTTATTCTTTCTTTTCTACCATTTTTTGTTTATTTTGTTGCTTTCAAACAAGAGATCCTTTTTGTTAAGAGTAAAGATAAAATCCTTGTAAGATTGACGTGTGGCTTAAGTAATGCATCATGGATTGTACAATTAAGACAGTTTAAGAAGTAATAAAGATGAAATTCTCCATTCAAGTAGATATATAAACATAAAAAGCAGAAGGCTCGAAGGCCCAAATGTATCTAAAAATGCAAGTCACCTTGGCCCGTCAACTAATGAAAGTAGGGCACGCAAGCCCAGAAAGATTGAATGTATCAAAGAATAATGTGGAATAAGTGTCAGTATAGATAAAAGGAGGGAGAGGATCTCTCTCTCTCTAATACCTCTAGTGGACTTGGCAGGAAGAGGTCCCAACGTTTGAGGGCCCGACATCCTAGGGGCCAGCCTCGGTGGAGTCAAACAGCTTGTCCAGTTCATTGCCGTCCTCACCATCGCTGTTGGAAGAAGTGGATATGACTCTGGATCATCTCCTAGCAGATGAAGTAGACCCTCGGGTGGAGCAAGCTCGGGAAGTGACACGGGGTTTGCGACCTTGTTTAGGGCCTCGGATTGGAACCTGTGACTACACTAGACTTGGGACTGAAGCCTGTTGCTATAAAAGGGAGATAAAGATAAGTGCAGAATACAAAAAAAGATGAAGAGTTAAAAAAGTCAAAAGGTACTTACTATGGCCGCTGGAGAAAAGGTAATGTCGGCTTCATGAAGGAAAGCATCCTGTTGGCGAATCAATGTCGTCTGCCCTGACAACAGAAGCATCACACGATCTATCCATGCCTGATCAACCTGTAAGAAGGAGATACAGTTTGAGCAAGTTAAACAAAAGAAACAAAAGGAAGGAAAGAATAAAGACAAACCCAGGTGATGCCAATTCTAAACTCTAGGACTGGTGAAATTAGCACAGGGAGGGTGAAAGGATGGCCTACCATGAATACCGTGACGTCCCATGAAATCTCTACATCTACCACTCCTCCAGCTCCTACATCTCTAGCTTCTACCCGGCCACTCCAACAGCTCCTGCTCCTACCTCTGGCACAACTGCTGCCTCTGCAACTCTCGCTCTCCTCCAACCTCCACCAGCCGGAGGGACCCCTGTAGCAATGGGTCGAGGGTCCATCGGCCCCATAAGATGCCCTCTGACCTAGGTTGTGTAGTCACCTACGGGCTCTAGTAGAGTAGATGTGTGGACGCCAACCACCTCCAGCATGATGTCAAGTCTACTTATAGTGTCTGTCCAATGCATGAGAGCTAGAGGTGGCACTGGAATCTTGAAGTGGTCCAAGTCGAGGGACTACCGAACGACCCTCTCTCCCAAGTACCATTCCCAACAGAAGGGGCCCTCAAAAAGAACCCGCAACTCGAAAGTACCACGGCTACGCATCAGGTCTATGTTTGCTCTCTCCTCTACCCCCGCCAAACATCCCATCGAACCTATAGAGAGAAAAAGATATCCAGTCTGAAAATAGGCGTAGACCATAGTAAGAGAAAATAACAGCAAGTAATGATAGTGAAGCAAATCAGTGAACAATGGGCAGTGAACAGTGGATAGTGAATAGTAAACAGTGAACAGTAAACAGATCATTGAATAGTGGGCAATGAACAGTGAACAGACTAGCGAACAGTAAACAGAAGAATAAAACAAAGAACAAAGAATGGAAGTTATACCTGGTCAAGGGTCAACTGATCCAAGAACTGCTGAAATTTGTCTAAACTCTTAGCTCCTGGCTTCGTCCCATTAAATCCCCTTGCCCATCGAGTAGCACGGGAAATAACTAGAGAATCCTCATTAGAGTTCATTGGGATATGTATCCTGAGGAACTTGTAACTTCACAGCTGTAAAAGAAAGGGTCAGCAGAAGAACAAATAATAGACATGAGATGAAATTACATAAGATAGAAATAGTGGCATACCTCCCAAATCCTTCAGTACCCCGCGACGCTAAGCTCCTGCGGGATCTGTGTCACTGCCCTCATGGAGCCATAGACAGTGGCAAGAGCAGCACCTCCCTAATCATAAGTGGCGATCCAGTCCAAGTGAAAAAGGGCTCCAAGATAGTGCAAATGAACGATGTTCTCCTTATTCGCAAACAAGGAGACACTAAACATGTATAAAAGAAAGGCCAGGGCAACCCACTCAAAGTGTCAAGGCTTTGTGTAGTGAAAATGTAAAAAATGAGTATAGAACCAGGAGTACCTAACACGACCCTGGTCCATCTGAAGTGGGACGGTGTCGAGGAAATATATCAGAGCCTTTGCGGAGCGTGGAATATCCGGATCGAATGGAATGGAGTCGCCACCGATGCGGATGCCAGTGATCATGGTGAAGTCCAGATGCGTCAGGGTGCCTCAAATGTGGAGAAGTGGTAGGTATTTTTGGTATCTCACCACCTTTCGGCCAATGCGGTCAACTGCACTCTGTCGTTGTTGGTCTCACCCAATAACGGTATAAAATAGGAGAAGCCAGATCCATCGATGTAGGCACGACTCGGGGCAAAAAGAGCTGCGTACCATTCTAGAACATCTCTGAAATCGTCAAAGCCTCGAATGTATAGGCCAACCTGTGGAAGTAAAAGGAGATGATCGGAAGATATAGTAAAAGCTATCAAAACAAATCAAATGCAAAAAGAATGAAGAAAGAGAGATAACCCTTTTTCAAACCATAGTCATATGCGAAGTATTATCTACGTATTCTTAAGTCCATACGGCGTCTTAGGTCTCTCAAGCCCTAGCGAGCTAGACACCCTAAGCTCTGGTGCACCAGGTAAATCCTTTTCAAATCCTAGTCATATGCGAAATATTGTCTAGGTATTCCTAAGTTTAAATGGTGTGCGAGACCCTGACTCATTTTATTTTAAAATGATTAAGTGTTGAAGGCAGTAGGAATTAAAACTTAATCTTGGTGATATTTTAGGTGAGTGTTTTGAGCTTAGATATGCATGAAAGATATGTTCGAGGAAGAATATGAGGTTTTAAGGGATGTTCAGATAAAAATATGTGAAAAGTGTGTGAAGAAAAGTGACATACATTTACTAATTTGGTCATAACGTTTTGTACAAAATGAATCCTGGCATGAGGTTTGAACCATTGGAACGCAGACTTCCAGGGCTTCAATCTGAGCACAAGAATGACGCTATTTAGAGTTCGGATGAAGGAGATATGTTTCTTCAAAGTCGAACCAACAGTGCAGTTGCAAAGACCAATCGAGCAGTCTGTGTCGGGCAGAGGCTATAAGTTATGGGTTTTGGGTTGGTTTTCTCATTCTCTCTTCTCTCCCCTCTCTCTCTCTCTCTCTAAAGTTGAGGAGTGATCTAGGGTTTGGCTTTGGGAGCTCCTTGGGGCTTTCCATGTTCGTTGGGGGTCGAGATCTTGTCGTTTCCTTGAGCGAGTTACAGTTGGAGAGCGTAGATGTTCGTTCAAAGCTCCTCCGTAGTTACGTGTGTTGGGCTTTGGTTGATTGGAGCTCACTAGAGGCTTGATTCTTGATGGTGGAACGTCTATGAGGTAGGATTTAGATTAATTTAGGTGGAATTTCTTTATTTGTGTTGAATATTTGGAAATTAAATGAATATCTAAGAAAATCCTAAGTTTTTCTTTGTTAAAAGTAAAAACGTCAACCGTAAATATGAGTTGGTGTGGTTAATATTGTGGAGAAATGAACTCTAATATGATACCTGAATGTCCATTTGATGTATAGAACCTTTGAATTCTATTATGAGTTAAATGTGATGAATCAACCTAGAAATCCTAACTTTTTAGTTGAGAAATGAAGATTTTTTTACAAAATCTTGTGCCCCGAGGGAGATTTTAGAATGACTTTTCCTCTTTTTAAAAGTTATTTCTTAACCTAAAATGTGTTGAAAGGTATGAAAAATCTTCTAAGTGTTAAAAATTAGGCTTTTGGCTTGAAAAAGAACTTGGAGGAGGACAAATCAATAGACCGATCGATCGGTCTATCGAGCGGTCTTTTGATACTCTCAGTTCTCTTATGCAGGCAAGAGACCGATCGATCGGTCTCTTCACTGATTGATCGGTCTGGGCGGTTTTCAAAATTTTTGGTGTTTTGTTTTAAAAGGCTTGGCTCTTGGATATCGGGACTCTAGTTTTCTGGACTACTCTTTTACATTAACTAAACTCTCGGTTAAGCGTATTTGAAAGGTTTTGAACTTGTTAATTGTTTTCATTTTGAATTGTGTTGATTAAGATAAGCTTTGGCAGGTTTTAGCGTGTAAAATCGATTTTCTATATGCGTATTGTTAGTTCTAGTCAACCCAAGAGGGGGGTGAATTGGGTCGTTTAAAAAAATAACAATTTAAAAAAAAATTTTGAAAACTTTTTAATAATGAAAACAAATATAGCAATTTAATCAAAGATTAAAACAATACAAATATTAAAGATGTTAGGGATAGAGAGCTTGAACCGGACACCAAAGATTTATAGTGGTTCGGCTTCTTCCAAGCCTACGTCCACTCTTAAAGTTCTCCCTTGAGTATTTTCACTATCTAGAATGCTTCACGGGCGCATTCCAAGTCTTTAAAACTTCAAGACTTCACTTGAGTAAACCAAATATTTACGGGCACATTCAAAGCCTAACACAGCTTCAAGAAGATCCTACGAAAATAATCCCTTATTTTCTTTTAATCTCTCTTCAACTCTTCTTTGATGAGATTTACTCCCTCACTCAAAAGATAAAGGGTGACTCACTCTTGAATACAATAAATGATGAGTATTGAAGGGATATGGGTCAAGGTTTACAACGGACGGCCCACAACCCAGGTCCATACCCGATAAGTCTTGTTTTGACTTGATGAGGTACAGCCTAGTGGCTGAGACCACCTCGGTACGTATACGGCCGAGGTGCGTACATGAACACGACGGGTTTGGCCACGACGTGATGATCGAGCTCTGACAAACATTCAATGCACGATTTGACCTCGAAGGACGGGTATTACATGCGACGTGGTCTGATATGACAAGCATTGAATGCAATTGACCTAAAAAGCCATGCGCCGGTGGAATTCGGTCCAGAAGATAGCCGAGGTGGGGAAGTGAAATGGTGTGATGATGAGCAAACCAACACCGCCGCTAGTTCCGTGGTGGGGGCAGAGCGGGTATGTCAGTTGGGTACGAGATTTTTGTCAGATGTGTAAGGGGAATTAATCATTACCCTTGAAAATCGTAACCCCGGAAAAAGGGCGAAGGGGGTTCCCACTATATAGGAGGGGGGAACAAACCGTAAAAAAGGTAAGGAGTTTTTCTCTAAAGTAACAGCTTCTACTTAAAGGCTTGGCCTCCTTTTTTCATATTTGAATCTACTAACTTGGCCATCGGAGGGGCGTCTGGCGGTCCGCCGTCGGTTAGCTCACGTGTGTTTGTCTTTGCAGAGGCTGATCCATCGGTAGGATCGATCAGGATGGATCTATCTCTTAAATAAATTCAATTTACAGAAGCTCCCCGTACATTTGGCGCCGTCTCTGGGAATCCAGCTAATGGATTGTTAAACTGCTGATGGCCACCCCTTCAAAGGTACCAACCGTCCTTGATGAACACGCCTCGCCAGACGAGGAAAGAAGGCGACGGGTACGAAGAAAAGATGATAATAAACCAGAAGATGGGGCAGCGAGAGCTCTGGAGCCAGAGTTTGCCCAGGAATCCACACTCCACACGATGGGAGAGGAAATAATGAGGCTTCGCGCCTCTCTGAATACCCACAAGTTGAAGCAGCAAGAGCAAGACCCACAAGTAGGTGGGGAGAACTGGAGAACGTGAGCAGTCGGGAACTAGGGGAAGAATGGGAGCGCGTGGAATCACTCCGAAGTTAGGGAAGATACTCAAGGAGTTCACTAAGCAAAGGGACAAGGATGGTTCGGACGGGGATAGTAGTCACACTCCGAGGAATCCACAATCGAAGAAGCTGTTCTCGCGGAAGGATAACCTAAGGAAGGAGGGTGGTTCACGGTCAGCGCATAATACGACAGTGGAAATGGATGAAGAATGAGACGAAGCAGGGACCACGGCATTCGCCCAGTACATAGATGAGGTGGAACCACCTAAGAGTTTTTTCGTTCCCAGATTCAAGTGCTATGATGGGCGTTCTAACCCAAACACCCACATCAACCACTACAAGTAGATGATGACGTTGTGGTGCAGTAACGACGCACTCATATGCAAAGTCTTTTCGTCCAGTTTGGGAGAGGCTGGCTTGAGATGGTTTGACCGGTTGCTGCCACGATCAATTACGAGCTAGAGGGATCTCTCAAAAGGATTCGCAGCACGATTTGTCACGAATACAAAAATTCCAAAAGAAATTGATTCCCTAATGGCACTCCAAAAGGGGAAAAAGGAATCCTTGAGGGATTACACAAGAAAGTATTGGGAGGTATATAATGATATTGAGAATTGAAACGAGGAGCTGGCCGTGGCATCGTTTAAACACGGACTGCAACCCGGAGGCAAGTTGAGGGCCTCTTTGACGAAGAACCCACCCCACAATATCTCGGCACTGATGAGCCGTGTGGAGAAATACATTCGAGTGGAGGAGGACGTGGGAAAGGCCGAGGTGGGAGTAAAACCGAAGGAGTGAAGGACGAGCCCAGATAGACCTAGGAAAGTCGATTTAGGGCAAACGAGGGGAAGTCCGCTGCAGACAAGAAAAAGGCCAAGGGGAGAGAGGACAGGACCTCACGTCTGGTTAGGGGCAAACTATGGAAGAAGGGAGGTCAACACCGTATTCAAGGAATCGATTCACAAGATTCTACCTCAAATCAGGGATAAGCCCTATTTCGCGTGGCCGCCCAGGCTTCCTAATTTTTTCATACGGGCGACAGAGGAAAAGGGGACACCGTGGAGGTGTTCTTACCATAGGGAGAAGTGCCATAAGAAAAAGGACTGTCGAGCTTTCATAAAGCACTTGGAGGATTTGGTCCAGCAAGGACATCTGAAAGATTCATAGAGGAGAGAGCAGATCAGTGAGCACCCATATTCACGAGGCGAGAAGAGCAACCGGCCAGACCCGCGAGTCATGGGACCATCCACGTGATCCACGAAATTACAAAGCAGGAGCGAACGATCACCATGCGGGGACAACTCTGCAGGCTCGGCCATTTAGCCGAGGTAATGCGAGTATAGATAATCGTGGGGAAGAGGAATAGATCGGATAATGGGGGCATCACGTTCACAGAAGAAGACGCCAAGAGAGTACAGCATCCCCACAATGACGCATTGGTTGTGTCCCTCAACATCGCCAGGTTTGACATGAAACGGGTGTTAATCGATTAAGGAAGCTCGGTCGAGGTGATGTACTATGCTCTCTACAAAAAACTTGGGTTACGCACCCAAGACTTGATCCCGTCACGAAGCCCACTGGTGGGATTCGATACTCAACCAGTGTGGCCTATGAGGAGAGCTGTAACCCTAGTCAGGATAGGCACGATGGAGTTCTTAACAGAGTTCCTAGTAGTGGATGTTCCCTCTGCCTATATGCTATCATGGGGAGAACGTGGTTGCATGAACTTAGGGCAATCCCCTCTACGTATCATCAAGTGTTGAAGTTTCCCACCAAGAGCGGGGTGGGAGTGGTTTACGGAGACCAAGCCGCGTCTAAAAGCTGCTTCGTGGCAGCCTTGAAGGCCGAAGTCAAGGCAGAAGAAGTCAAAATGATCGAGGCACAACCTGGGGTCATCTTGGAGGATATAGGGACGGAAGCCAAGGATAAAGCCGTCGAGGAACTCGAAACGGTCTTGATCAATCCAAATAACCCCGAGCGATTTTTCCTGATCGGTTCCACCCTGGTTGAGCATCGAAGGTAAGAACTACTTCAGCTGTTGCAGTATAACATCGAGGCTTTCGCATGGACACCCTACGAAATGCGAGGAATAGATCCGACCTACATTAGCCATGCCTTGAATGTCAGCTCGGTGTCGAAGCCTGTCAGGCAGAAGGGGCGCCGTTCGGCACCACACCATACGGAGGCTGTCACCAAGGAGGTAAGGAAGTTGCTGGAGGCTAAGGCAATAAGAGAGGTACAGTATTCGGAGTGGCTATCTAACACAATGGTCGTCAAAAAGGAGGAGGGAGGATGGAGAGTATGCGTGGATTTCACCAACCTCAATGGAGCATATCCGAAGGATTGTTTCCCCCTTCCAAAAATTGATCTGCTCGTAGAGGCCATAGCGGGGCACCAACGCATGAGTTTCTTGGACGCATACAGGGGGTACCATCAGATTGCGATGCTTGACCGCGATCAGGAAAAGATGTTGTTTCTAACCCCACGCGGGACATATTGCTACAAAGTAATGCCGTTTGGCCTAAAAAATGCCGGGGTAACTTTTCATAGAATGGTGACCAAGATGTTCGCTAACATATTGGGAAAGACTATGGAAGCCTATGTTGACGACATGGTGGTGAAATCAAGGAGAGAGGAGGATCATATGAACGACCTCCAAACGGTGTTTGATATTCTCAAAGCTCATCGCCTCCGTCTCAATGCGGCCAAGTACACGTTTTGTGTCAGTTCAGGGAAGTTCCTTGGTTTTCTGGTTACGAATCTGGGGATTGAAGCCAACCCAGACCAAATCAAAGCCATCTTGGAAGTAAGAACGTCGTGCACGGTGAAGGATGTGCAAAAGCTGGCAGAGATGACGGCGGCCTTGAACAGGTTTATAAGTTGGTCCCCAGACAAATGCCGTGCGTTTTTTCTTACCATGAAGAAGGGAGAACGGTTCAGTTGGAGCGAGGAGTGCGAACAGGCTCTCTAGGGGTTGAAAGCTTACCTATCATCTCCACCATTGCTCTCGACGCCAAAGAAGGGGGAAACGCTGTTCCTCTACCCAGCAGTTTCATCACATGCCGTCAGCGTTGTTCTTGTTAGGGAGGAGGAGAAGCAGCAGAAGCCGATTTATTATGTTGGCCACACTCTCACCGGTGCTGAAACAAGGTACTTGCCATTGAAAAAGTTGGCGTATGCATTGGTGATAGCATCGCGCAAGTTGCAGCATTATTTCCAGGCGCATGCAATGATCGTGATCACGAAGTATCCTTTGAGAGCTGTGTTCGCCAAGGCGGACTTGTCAGGACAGATGAACAAATGGGCCGTCGAGTTAGGGGAGCACGACATCAGCTTTAGACCAAAGACTGCCACCGAATTCTCTTGGGCCACCCCAGGAACGGAAGAGGGAGGGGAGGACGAACTTACCATTTTACAGAGTTCACAAGGAGTATAGAGGCTCCACATGGATGGGGTAGCAAACAACAAGGGCGTAGGGGTGGGAACGGTCCTCACGTCTCCAGACGACACTATACTGGAACAACCCTTGCAGTTAGAATTCCACGCATCAAATAATGAGGCGAAATACGAGGCACTATTGGCAGGCCTGGAAGTTGCTACGAAGCTTAGCATAGCCGATCTAGAGGTCTTCAGTGATTCCCAGTTGGTAGTTAACCAATTGATGGGGAAATATGAGGCTAGAGATGGCCGCATTGTTGGAGGCAAAACTGCCAAGATCATTATTTTTGTAAAATAATTTTCGGTAAAAAATTAACTGTACGAAAAAATGCCGAAACGGGCTCCAGATAAATATTTTGACAAAGAACGATCAAAATAAACCAGTGCAATCAAAGTTAATTTAGACGAATACCTCTTGTTGATCTAATCTTCAAGTACGACTTGATTCCGAGTTGAAGATCCAGTCAGATCTTCTACTGTATTCCCTTACGCGATCCTCGAACGTAGTGTGGGCAACAATCATTCGAAAACTTGTACCGGTAGAACCCCGATATATTTAAGTCTTGAGAGACAAAAATAATATCATAATAATGATCATGAAAAATTAATCTCAAACTGGTTCAGCCTATCCGCGTATATATAGGGCTACAGTAGGGACTTGGAGAGTAATTATGAGTAAGACTTATAGTAGAACACAGATACCTACGGGCGGTTTCTGCAATTATGGAAAGACGCAGCAGTTTCTGTAATTTTTTATAAAACACTGAATTACAGTTCACACCACTAAAGAACTATAATTGCACTCTGACCCATAATCTCAAGACTTTCTTACATTGAGTTTCTGTTATTAAATGCTTACCATTTCTCCCCATGTTAAGATTTTTGATACCCGCCAATTAAATTTAATTACTGATAATTTAATTTAGTCGGCATTTTAATTTTCTTAAGCCCTTCTGCTTAACTTATTTGACCGCTGGATAATTAAATCCACCTGCAGGGTTTGGCCCGATCAAAACTTATAAGTATCGTTAAGGGAGTATCGTCAATCCCGATCTTTCGGGACGTAGATTCCGTCATTAATTAATATTTTTCAAATAAATAATATCGCTATCCAACTCACCGGGAATATAGACCCATATAAGATCGCACACTCTAATGAATCAAAAGAACGAATATTAAATATATGCAAATCAATAATTATTTTCGGATTAAGAGGATAAGCACTATTGATAATAACCTTGGGGTGTGAATTAATTTATATAGTCAGTAGTTAGTACTAAATTAATTATCCCAAATGTCCCGTTCAATATACACAAAGTGTACTGGCACAGAGAGTCGGAACAATAGATGACGCTATTATCTGTTCCCCGTAACCAAGACAGGTCTACTAAAACTCTGTGCCACAGTCGTACCGATGGTATGTTCATTTCTATCTAAACTGTGAACATAAAACTTATATTCTGCAAGAACCTAAAATCTGGTCATCTGTGTGTAAGCCGTACTCTACACACCAGATTAAATACTATACAGAATATCGGACATTCATGCATAACAAAGAAATGATATACATACATTGCTCATAAAGATTCTCATAAAATAGAAAATTAATTTTATTAAAATAAAATTAAATAATAAAACTATGATTTTCAGTATACCAACCCTAACACGCATGACATGATATCTCGAAAAAGCCAAAGTGGCAATGAGCTGATTTTCGACGTGCAAAGTTGAACGAGTGAGCCGAGCGATCAATAATCACGCGAATTCACTGGCCAGGCTCGGTTCGGCAATCACGGCAACAACAGAAAGGGTCGTAATGGTGAAACTTCTATTAAGATCAAGCATAGATGTCGCTTAGAGCGTACAAGAAATCTTACCGACCGAACAAACTCCCCCGTGGATGGACTCCATTACCTTCTTCTTGAGGGACGGAACTTTGCCCCCAGAAAGGAAGGAGGCGCATAAAGTCAAACTAAAAGCCACAAGGTTTTGGCTGAGCCAAACCGAGAAGTTGTACCGCCGTTCCTACATGGGGCCGTACCTCTTGTGCGTACACCCCAGTATGGTAGAGGATCTCCTTTATGAACTTCACGATGATATTTGCGGGAGCCACATAGGAGGAAGGTCGCTGGTGCATCGGGCTATCACCCAGGGGTACTGGTGGCCCTACATGCAGAAAGATGCACAGCAATATGTAAGAAAGTGTGAGAAGTGCCAACTCTTCTCCCCTCTCATCCACCAGCCCGCGGGGAAACTAAACCCACTTACTAGCCCCTGGCCATTCGCACAGTGGGGTTTGGATATAGTTGGACCATTCCCCAGAGTAGCGGAGAATAGAAAGTTCATGGTAGTGGCAACGGACTACTTTAAAAAGTGGATCGAGGCCAAATCACTCACGAGTATACGAGAGACCGATATAAAACTATTCGTGTGGAAGAACATTGTGACGCGCTTCGGGATCCCCCGCGCGCTTATTTCAGACAACAGTACTCAATTCGACGGACGGTTGTTTCGTCAATTCTGTGTCGAACTGAACATAGCATTCTACAATTCCACCCCAGCGTATCCGCAGTGCAATAGACATGCAAAATCCTCAAACAAAACTCTCTTAGCGGGACTGAAAAAGAGGCTGGAAAAGACAAAGGGGAGTGGGTGGATGAGTTACCCCATGTCTTATGGGCTTATCGTACTACGCCTCGGCGCTCAACCGGGGAGACTCCGTACTCAATGGCTTATGGCACTGAGGTAGTGATACCTCTAGAAATAGGTCTCCCAACGATGCGGTCAGACGACTTCAATCCCGAGCGAAATAGGGAATTACTCGCCAAAGACCTCGATTTAGCAAAAGAATGCAGAGAGGAAGCACTGCTAAGGATAAGCTCCTACCAACAGGAGATGAGTCGAGAATACAACAAAAGAGTTAAGCCCAGGGAATTCGTCCCCAGGGACTTGGTCTTGAGGAAAGTTATGGGAAACATGAAGATTCTGGGAGAAGGGAAATTGGGTCCGAATTGGGAAGGACCGTATATAGTTAAAGCAACTGCCGGGCCTGGGGCTTATCATCTCCAGGGAGTGGGAGGCAAAGATGTACTTAGGCCATGGAATTCAACAAATTTAAGGGTTTTTTATCACTAAACTTGTATCATGTTTCCTATTTTGCGAACACCAAAGACATTTTGAGCACATCAATGATATTTTTGCTATTTTATGACTAACACTGAAGCATCTGCTCTGTTTGTTCAATCTTCGGAGGCCATCTCGGCCTGAGGATAGAGCATCCTCTCAAAAGCTATCCAGCTCTCACGGTTTCTAACAACCCCTCGAAGGAGGCTATCTCGGCCTAAAGATAGAACATCCTCTCAAGGGCTGTCCAGCTCTCAGGGTTTCTAACAACCCCTCGAAGGAGGCCATCTCGGCCTGAGGATAAAACATTCTCTCAAGAGCTGTCCAGCTCTCAGGGTTTCTAACAACCCCTCGAAGGAGGCCATCTCGGCCTGAGGATAGAACATCCATTCAAGGACTGTTTAGCTCTCAGGGTTTCTAACAACCCCTCGAAGGAGGCCATCTCGGCCTGAGTATAGAACAACCTCTCAAGAGCTGTCCAGCTCTTAGGGTTTTCAACAACCCATCGTGTAGGGAGACCATCTCGGCTTGCGGGTGGGATGAACAACAAGGGGCAAGAGAAGAGGAAATAGTGTAAATACATGATCACAGTTACTTATGACAACTGAGTTTTTCATTACATAATTTGAACAAGGGGTGGAGGCCCGGCCTTACAAAGGGCAAAATGGCCAGGATCCTCGGTAAAAAAAATAATAAAAAACAAAAACAAAAACAAAAACAAAAAAAAACATTTTTACTTAAATGTCAAATTTAGGCATCATCCACCTCGGCTCGGCCTTCACCCTCCCTCTCTTCTTGACCATCGTCTGGGATCTCCAGCACTTCTTCTCCATCATAGGCATGGCGGCTGGTGGCCGTGTCTTGGACGTTGCCGAGAGGAATGGATGGATGTATCAGAGGAAGTTCGTGGTCGGTGGGGTCTACTTCGGCAATTTATTCCTCGGTGGCGCAATAAAAGAAGGGAGAACTGTTTAGCTCCCCTCGAGCCAAGCCCGAGGAAAGCTGAGGGGAAAATGAAGGGATATGGGTCGAGGTTTATAACGGGCGGCCCACAACCCAGGTCCATACCTGATAAGTCTTGTTTCGACCCGATGAGGTACAGCCTAGTCGCTGACGCCACCTCAGTACGTATACGGCCGAGGTGCGTACAAGAACACGACGGGTTCGGCCACGACGTGATGATCGAGCTCTGACAAACATTCAATGCACGATTTGACCTCGAATGACGGGTATTAAATGTGATGTGGTCTAATATGATTGGCATTGAATGCAATTGACCTAAAAATCCATGCGCCGGTGGAATTCGGCCCAGAGGACGGCCGAGGTGGGGAAGTGAGGTGGTGTGATGATGAGCAAACCAACACCGCCGCTAATTCTGCGGCGGGGCAGAGGGGGTATGTCAGTTGGTTA
>JAOTRH010444634.1:0-31955 GCA_034768845.1 Heliamphora exappendiculata
ACACATCGAGCTCGAACATCAAATTTTCAAAACCTGAATTCGATCCATTCGACCTAGCCAAGACCAACTACTATAACGATGTACTACAATCGTACCAATAGAATGTCCAGGTCCAATGTGATTGTGAGCCGATCTATATAATCTGTCAGAACTTTTGACCTGATCTTCCGTGCAGCACACACCGAGTCAAATACTGGACAGAATATACGAACTATGCATTCATACTTCACAAATATAAATATGAAACCATAAATGTAAAATCATCTCAAAATGTTTCTCATTAATATGCAGGGATCCAGAATAAAATACATAAAAAAATATGACTTTTTAGTTTACATTCCCAACAGGAAGAAATAGTAAGCATTTAACAACAGGAACTCAATGCAAAAAAGTCTTGAGATTATGGGTCAGAGTGGAATTATAGTTTTTTAGTGGTGTGAACTGTAATTCAGTGTTTTATGAAAATTGCAAAAATTGCTTTGTCTTTCCATAATTGCAGAAACCACTGATAGGTATCTGTGTTCCACTGAAAGTCTTACTCATAGTTACTCCCCTAGTCCCGGTTGTACTCCTATATATATGCGGGTAGGCAGAACCAGTTATATACATGATATCATATTTTGTCTTTCAAGATTAAAGATATCTGGATTCTGCCGGTACGAGTTATCGATAGTCTGTAACCCACAAGACATTCGAGGATCACGTAAGAGAATAAAGTAGAAGATCTAACAGGAGCTTCAAGTCAGAATCAAATCGTAGTTGAAGATTCGATCGACAAAATGTATTTTTCTAAATTAACTTTGGTTGCACAAGTTTTATTTTGATTATTCGTCATCAAAAATTTTATCTAGAGCCCGTTTCGGCATTTGTCTATTCAGTCAACTTTTTACCGAAAATCATTTGCAAAAATAATAATTTTGGCAGTTTTACCTCTAACAATTGGTATAAGAGCCATTTTATTTTTTGTTTACGGTTACCAGGGGCCGGGTAGTTTTAGAACTATTGCTAACTTTGTTTTTCAGGCGTTCTAAATTTCGATTTCATGATCATCATTTATTTTCATGTTTGATTAAATCCGTAGATGATGATTTAATTGATTCTTTTAACCACGAGAGTTGACGTGGTATGTTGATTGTGAACTCTACAGAAGCCAATGATCAATATAAAAATTATTATTTTTCGGTTTTTAGTTCTTGTATTTTTTTTATTTTATGTAATCAAAAATATATATATATAGAAACGAATAACAACTCAAAGACCACGATGCCGCAGCATGCAAACCTTAATTCATGGATACATTGAATGAATCACTGTTTCAGTCCTGTTCAAACAATTTTTTTTTTGGGTTAAAAAAAAAAAAAAAAGGAAAGCCCAACGCAGCCTAAGGCTGCGGCAACTTTGAAGAACGCAAGCAGCAGTTTTCTAGGCAGTGCAGCAATTCTGAAACACAGTTTCGGTGCAAACACTGTTTCAGTGTTTTATTTTTTTAACACAGCAGCGCCAGTTTCCAAGCAACAGGGGTTTGTTTTGGTAAAAAGCAAGCACCAATCTAAGCGGCACAGTTTCCAAAATAGCACAGAAAAAAGCAGTTTTTTCCCAAAAATTCGCAGCAGCCAAATGCTGCACAGAGTAGCGGCGCAAAGCCAGCAGCCAGTAGCCAGTAGCCAATCACAGGGAATCTTAGGCGGTTTGCAATTCATCTCAGCTGTTTCCCTACTATTTCAGCGCCATCCCAGCACCAAACAGTATCGACGCAAATTCCTCAGCGTAAAGCCAGCGCCAATCAGCTCTATGGGCTGTTTGGCAGCATCCCATTCGGTGTGCAGCAGCAATTTTGCCAAGGCAAGCTGTTTTCCCAAACAGTTTACAATTCCAGCGCCAATCACGAGCAAGCAGCAGTAGTTTCCAGCGACGGTTTCCAAACCAATGGCAACGCACAACAAGCAGCAGCAAAAATGCACGGTGTGTGCGGCTGCAGTTGGCGCGGTGCTCGTGTGGTGGGGCAGCGGTGGTGCTATTTTTGAGGTGTCCCGGGACAGTTTTTCTGATATGCATTGATCGAGTTGTGAAGTATTTGTATATCACTATGAATCGAAATAATTCTGATACAATCGGAATACAGGAAGCTGATACAAATTGAACCTCTGAAATTTATCTTTTAACAGGAGACTAAAACTCTTTAGAGTATCAATTCGATCATAAAACCGGGATATATTTATCTTGCATTTAATTTATTTATTTTATATTAACTGCGTGAATGATAAATATTGGTTTTATTTATCATGCTAATTTAATTAATTCAAAAATTCGGTTTTAATTAAAATATTTTGTAATGAAAAATAAAATTAACTTTTTTTTAATTAATTAATTTTAATTAAACGAAAAAAAAAACTTTAGATATTTTACTTTTTACAAAATAGCACGTTTAAGATGATTTTTTTTAAAAATCGGATATATTGGAATAACGTGGGAATTAATTTCGGATTTTGAATTAATTAAATAAAAAATATTTAATTAAAATAAATTATTATTTTTCAAAAAATGTGGGACGACAAATAAAATAAATAAATATATTTAATTACTACATTAGCTGAAAAGCTAAAGGAAAAACTGTGCATTTATTAAATTTTATTTGTTACGCATTTAAACACGAAAATACAGTTTGATAAACCAGAATTTTTGAAATCGTGTACACGAAAAAATATTTGATTCTTTCAGAACATGTGGCTTTTGAAATTAATAAATTTATTTTAATTAAATGAATTTTTATAATCCTAAAAAATATTTTAAAAATCTAAGTGGGAGAGGGAATTTATTCACAGATAAATTCCGTGGTCTCCATCACCAGTTTGTAGGTGATGCAATTAAACCCTGTGTGTTGGCAGTAAGGCATTCCTCCCCATCGGACAAATTAATTGCTGTATCGCCAGTTCAAACCTGCTTTAGGGATAATTCTGGATAATTGTTAGTGTGGATCACTTCTCCATCTGAACGATTTATTGCGAAGCAATTGATTTTGATTTATGTGATGATTAACACTTAGCTGTATATAATAGTAATCTTTTTATCTTAGTCACTTCTATTATATACTGGATCGAAACTATGTCAGTTATTTAATTTTACTTGGCATGGCCAGTTGCTTAGACAGTAAAATTAAAAAGAATTAGCATGTCTGGTCTTATGATGAATAGTAGATGTCCACCCATCGTGCCATACTATTCTGAGATTACCAGACTGCTGGCGAATTAATTTTAAAATGATAGAGGGAACCAAATTAAAATGAATTAAAAGTTTTGCTCATCACAATTAATGGTATCTTAATTAAGTGATTCTCAAGATTAAAATGAATTTCAACCCACTCGCTTTAATATTCAAAGAAAATAAACTAACATGACTGAATTTTATTGACTGAAAATATAACTTAGATGTAATTTTAACTACAAATAGTATTTCTTCAATACCATGAAATGTGTTTGTTTATAAAAAAATGTTCTTTCTCTGGACCGAAAGGCATAAAAAAGGCTCAGAAAGTGAGAGACACGATTTACAGGGTAGTTAGTGGGCCACGGACTGGTGTGAAAATGTCGAAAGGCAGATATTTTCACTGCAACCAGTCCCGGCACTGAAAAAAGCTATGTCTAGTATTTCTCAGAAGACAGAACAAACAGGGTAATTTTTGTTTACTGGTTGTGAAAACATATTTAGCGATGTTATCTACCGGTACCTGGTTTGCAGATACGGGAGTCACTAATCATGTCTGCAATTCATTACAGGAGTTTCAAAAAATCTTACAACTTAGTGAGATGAAGCTTTATCTGCATATGGACAATAATTCAAGTGTAACAGCAGTTACAATAGGAGATGTCACTCTTAGTTTTGGTAGAGATCAAATTTTAATATTAAGAGACTGTATTTATGTATCTGCCATTAGAAGGAACTTAGTTTTATTTTTAGATTGGTTAAAGACGGATATTTGATTTATTTTAATAACTCTATGGTTATTAAGGATAATAACTGGGTTATCAATTCTGCTACATTGGTGAATGATCTTTATATTATTACTCCAATCTTTTCTATACTACAACTAATTGAAACGAATAATACATCTATATTACCATATAAGATAAAATTTCCTTCTTTAATGAACCAGATGTTTCTTTAGAACTTACGCTTGGGTCATATTAATCTAAAAAGAATAAACAGACTGGTAGCAGATGGACCTTTGAGTTCATTGAAAGTGGAGGTACTTCCAGTATGTGAATCTTATTTAGAAGGTAAGATGACAAAGAGACCCTTTACAGTCAAAGGCTATAGAGCTAAAGAATCATTAGAGCTGGTTCATTCTGATGTATGTGGTCCTAAGACCATTCCGGTTAGAGATGGCTTTGAGCACTTCGTCAGTTTCATTGATGACTATTCAAGGTATGAATAGATTTACCTGATGCACCGTAAGTCTGAATGTTTTGAGAAATTCAAAAAAATCAAGGTAGAGGCGGAGAAGCGTCAGGGTAAAAGTATCAAATCACTACGATCTGACTGTGGTGGGAAATACCTCTTTGGAGAGTTTAAGGACTACTTGTTATCAGAGGGGATTACATCCCAGTTAACTGCACCTGGCACTCCGCAGCAAAATGGTGTACCAGAAAGAAAGAATAGGACTCTCATGAAAATAGTAATGTCCATGATGAGTTATTCAGATTTACCCGATTTGTTTTAGGAACTCGCTTTAGAAACAGCAGCTTGCATTCTGAACTTGGTACCTTCTAAGTCGGTACCTTTTACTCCCATAGATTTGTAGATCGGGCGTAAACGTAGTCTGAAACACATTCGTATTTGGGGGTGTCCAGCACATGTGCTAAAAGGAAACACGGGTAAGTTAAAATTGAGGACGAAAGTCTATTTCTTTGTGGGGTATCTCAAGGAAACAAATTGTGGTCTATTTTATAACCCTAAGGATGAGAAGGTCATTGTTAGCACCAATACCCGATTCTTGAAAGAGAATTATATTATGGATCATAGGCCCAATAGCAAAATTGTTTTGAAAAAACTAAGAGAAAATACCAGTAGAACGTAGAGGAATCACAAGTCACTGATATTCTATTACCTCGTCGTAGTGGGAGGATTATTGGAATAGGTGCAAATCAAGAATAGGGTGCTGATGCACAGGATTCAGATTCTGCACAGCCTGTTACTGCTAGTACACAAACACAGGTAGTGGTTTGTCGTAGTAGGAGGATTGTTCATCAACCTGATCAGTAAATGTTCTTGGGAGAGTCGTTTGACAAGATCTCAGCAGAACTGGATACCGAGCTCTGCAAATACAATAAAGCACTACAAGATAAAGATGCAGATATTCAGAAAATGGCTATGAATTCAGAGATGGAATCTACGTATTCTAATCAGGTATTGTAGCTTGTAGAACCACCCGAATAGATAAAACCCATTAGATGCAAGTGGATCTACAAGAGGAAGAGAGGAGTAGATCGAAAGGTTAAAACCTTCAAAACTAGACTTGTTGCTAAAGTGTTCACTCAAAAAGAAGAGATCGACTATGAGGAAACCTTTTAACTGGTAGCCATGCTTATGTCTATCCGGACTCTCTTATCCATTACTGCACATTTCGATTACGGAAGTCTTGACGAGTGTATCTATATGATATAACTAGACGGATTCATTACAAAGGGCCATGAACACATGTTGTATAAGCTTAAGAGATCCATTTATGACTTAAGTAGGCATCGAGGTCTTAGAACACTCAGTTTGATCAAGCCATTAAGTCTTATGATTTTGGTCAAAATTTGGATGAGTCATGTGTGTACAAGAAGCATGACGAAAGCGTGGTGATATTCCTAGTACTTTATGCAGACGATATTTTACTTATCAAAAACGACGTGGGGGCATTATCTACAGTTAAAGTATTACTATCTGGGCAGCTCGATATGAAGGACTTCGGAGAAGCCAATCACATCCTTGGGATTAAGCTTGTACGAGATTGAAAAAAAAAGATATTTGGCTTATCACAAGCAAAGTATATCGATGATATCCTTGCTCATTTTAGCATGAAGGATTCTAAAAAAGAATTTCTCCCTTTCGGGCATGGAATCACCCTATCTAAGGATCAGTGTCTAAGACACTTGATGAGATAGAGAAGTTGAAGGCGGTTCCTTATGCTTCAGCAGTAGGAAGCCTCATGTTTGCTATGTTTTGCACTAAACCCGACATCTTCTTTGTCATTGGAATGGTTAGTTGATATCAGTCTAATGCAGGTCATGAGTATTGGACTACGGTAAAAAATAAAATCAAGTACCTGAAAAAGACTAAGGATTATATGTTGGTTTACCAGGTAAACAGTCTAGTACCTGCGAGGTACACAGACTTAGATTTTTAGTCAGACATAGAGCTTGTATCATGAGACAACCTTGCAGATCCTCTACAAAGAGCTTACCGGCTAAGACTTTTGATGGTCATGTAGAGGGCATGAGAGTCAGATATATGGCAGCATAGTTTTAAGTATAAGTGGAAGATTGTTATGGTTGGTATACTAAAAATTATGTTTTTAGTATTTAATTTTATTTTTAATAAAATTAATTTTTTCAATTTATGAGAATCATTATAAGTAATGTATGTATATCATTTCTTTATTATACATGAATGTACGATATTCTGTATAGTATTTAATCTAGTATGTAGAGTACGGCTTGCACACAAAGGACCAGATTTTAGATTCTTGTAGAATATAACTTTTATGTTCACAGTTTAGATAAAAATTGACACACTAACGGTACGAATGTGGCACAGAGTTTTATTAGACCTGTCTTGGTTACGGGGAACAGATAATAGTGTCATCTATTGGTCCGACTCTCTGTACCAGTACACTTTGTGTGTATTGAACGGGACATTTGGGATAATTAATTTTATACTGACTATATAAATTAAGTCACAGCTCAAAGTTATTATGAATAGTGCTTATCCTCTTAATCATGAAATAATTATTGATTTGCATATATTTTATATTTATTGTTTTGATTCGTTAGAGGGTGCGATCTTATATCGATCTATATTCTCAATGAGTTGGATAGCGTTATTATTTATAAGGTAATTATTAATTATTGACATAATCTACATTCTAAAAGATCGAAATTGACGATACCCCCCTTAAGGAAACTTAAAAGTTTTGATCGGGTCAAACCTTGCAGGTGAATTTGATTATTCGGCGATCAAATAAGTTAAGCAGAAGGGCTTAAAGAATATCAAGATGCCGATTAAATTAAATTGTCAGTAATTAAATTTAATTGGAGGGTATCGAGAATCTTAACATTGAGAGAAATGGTAAGTATTTAATAACAGGAGCTCAATACAAGAAGGTCTTGAGATTATGGGTTGAGTGCAATTATAGTTCTTTAGTGGTGTGAACTGTAATTCAGTATTTTATAAAAATTACTGAAACCGCTGCGTGTTTCCATAATTGCAGAAATCGCTGGTAGGTGTCTGTGTTCCATTGGAAGTCTTACTCATAATTACTCCCTAGGTCCCTACTGTAACCCTATATATGTGTGGGTAGGCTGAACCAATCATATACATGATGTCATATTTTGATTTTCAAGATTAAAGATATGTTGTTTCTTTCGGTACGAGTTCTCGATAGTCCATAGCCCACACTACGTTTGAGGATCGCATAAGAGAATATAGTAGAAGATCTGAAATAAGCTTCAACTCGAAATCAAATCATAGTTGAAGAATCGATCGATAAAAGATATTCTTCTAAATTAACTTTGGTTCCACGAGTTTTATTTTGATCGTTTGTCGTCAAAAATTCTATCTGAAGCTCGTTTCGGCATTTGCCCTCCAGTTAATTTTTTACCGAAAATTATTTGCAAAAATAATGATCTTGACAGTTTTGCCACCAACATTAAGAACTTGACTCAAAAGAGAAAAAAGACCAGAATGTTGAATAGGCCAAGTAGAAGGCAGCCAATAGTATGTTTGGGTTGGTGTACTGAAATAATATTTTTAGAATTTTATTTTATTTTTAATAAAATTATTATTTTTTATTTTATGAAAATTTTTATGAGTAATGTATGTATATCATTTTCTTTGTTATACATAGATGTCTAATATTCTGTATAATATTTCATCTCATGTGTAGAGTACGACTTGTACGTAGAAGATCAGATTTTAGGTTTTTGCAAAATATAAATTTTATGTTCACAGTTTAGATGAAAATGGACATACCATCGGTACGACTGTAACACAGAGTTTTAGTAGGCCTGTCTTGGTTACGGAGAATAGATAATTGCATCGTCTATTGTTCCAACTCTTTATGTTAGTACACTTTGTTTGTATTGAACGGGATATTTGGAGTAATTAATTTTATACTGACTATATAAATAAATTCGCACCCCAAGTTTATTATAAATAGTACTTTTTCTTTTAATCCTGAAATAATTATTGATTTACATATATTTAATATTTGTTATTTTGATTAATTAGAGAGTGCGATTTTATATGGGTCTATATTCCCGGTGAGTTGGATAGCGGTACTATTTATATGGCAAATATTAATTATTAACAAAATTCACGTCCCGATTGATCGGGATTGATGATACTCCCTTAAGAATGCTTATAAATTTTTACTAGGTCAAGCCCTGCAGGTGGATTTAATTATTCGGCAGTCAAGTAAGTTAAGTGAAAGGGCTTAAGGAATATCAAAATGCCGATTAAATTAAATTGTCAGTAATTAAGTTTAATTGGCGGGTATCGGGAATGTTAACGTAGGGAGAAATGGTAAGTATTTAATAGCAGGAGCTCAATGTAAGAAGGTATTGAGATTATGGGTCAGAGTGCAATTATAGTTCTTTAGTAGTGTGAACTGTAATCTAGTATTTTATGAAAATTCCAAAAATCACTACGTCTTTCTATAATTGCAGAAACCGATGCTAGGTATCTGTATTCTACTGAAAATCCTACTCATAATTACTCAACACGTCCCTGATGTAATTCTATATATACGCGGGAAGGCGGAACCAGATTTATAACATCATATATCATATTTTTTGTCTTTCAAGACAAAAGATATCTTAGTTCTGTCGGTACGAGTTCTCGATAATCCGTAAACCACACTACGTTCGAGGATTGCATAAGGGAATACAGTAGAAGGTCTAACACGAGCTTCAACTCGGAATCAAATCGTAGTTGAAGAATCGATTGACAAAATGTATTCTTCTAAATTAACTTTGATTGCACGAATTTTATTTTGATCGTTCGTCGTTAAAAATTTTATCTGGAGCCCGTTTTGGCGTTTGCCTGTCCAGTTAATATTTTTCCGAAAATCGTTTGTAAAAATAATGATCTTGGCAGTATTGACTCCAACAAATTGGTATCAGAGCCGTTTTGTTTTTTGTTTATAGTTATCGGGGTCGGATAGTTTTAGAACTGTTATAACTTTGTTTTGCAGGCATTCTAAATCCCGATTTTATGATCATCATTTGTTTTCATGTTTGATTGAATGCGTGGATGATGATTTAATTTAATTTTTTTTAACCACGAGAGTTGATCGTGGTAGATTCATTATGAACTCTACGGAGGCATAGGATCAATGTAAAAATTATTATTTTTTGATTTCTAGTTCTTGTTTATTTTTTTATTGATTTTATGTAATCGAAAAAAAGGAGAAAGAATGAAGAACAGACGAAGAACAAATAACAAGTTTAAAGCTGCGGGATTTTTTTTTCACCAAACAGTTTTTTTTGGTTTAAAAAAAATATGTCGCAACAGTTTTCACACAGCAGCACTGTGTTGAAGAAACCAGAGGCAAAAAGAAAATGAAAACAGCCAACGAGGCGCTATTATGTTTTGGCAGGCTACGGCACACTGTTGTGCCAAAAACGGCAGCAATTTCCAGTCCAGCAGTGGCGCACTGTTTCCGAAGCAAGCAAGCCAAATAGCGCCTTAAGCACACAGTGTAGCGGCGCTGGGTTTTCTTCCAAATACCAGTGCAGTGATTTTCCAAGCAAACTTCTAATCCAGGCGCAAGCACCAACACTAGTTTTGCAAAACACAGGAAGCAAGGCGCTGTTCCCCATACAGGCGCCGGTTTTCTTCAAAAGTAGAATTTTTTTTCAAAAGAAAAGATAAAGCTGTGTTCTTCGAAAAAACAAACAACCGCGCCAAACGAGACGATGTTTTCTAGTAGCTATATTTCGAAACAGAAGAAGTTTTCCGACCAGTGGCTGCGGCGACATTGTTCTTCAGAGAAAAATAAAAAAAGCGCAGCAGGTTTCCAGCGTTTTTTCCATATTTTTTTAAAAACAAAATAGTGGGTGCTATCTTCAAACACTGGCGCGGTTTGTGTTTTTTTTAAAGCACTGTTTCGGTTAAAGGCAAGGAGCGATTTCTAAACAAATCCCAAAACAGAAGTAGAGCAATTCCAAACAGCGTCCAACAGTGCGGAATTTTAGCAATTCCAAGTGTGGTGGCTTTCTTTAAACACAGCAACCTGTTTCGGTGAAAATTCCAGACTGTTTCGGTGATTTGGAATAATCTAGTAACAAGTAGAATTTTGCAGTAACTAAAAGATTAAAAATTTATTTTAAATAGGATACTGAAACTTTTTAAAGTTTTAGATGGATAATAAAATTAGAATATATTTATATCTTGCATTTATTTTTTTTATTAACTGCGTGGATGATATATATTGGTTTTATTTATCCTGTTAATTTAATTAATTCAAATATACAATTTTAATTAAAATACTTTGTAATGAAAAATAAAATTAAGTTTTTTAAATTAATTAATTAATTAAATAGAAAAACTTTAGATATTTTATTTTTTACAAAATATCACGTTTAAGATATTTTTTTACAAAATATCATGAAATAATAAATTAAAAATAAAAAATTATCATAAATAGGGTAAAATGACCTTTTTTACCCATAGTACAACAAAAAACCTTAAAAATCTAAATTTTGACTTATAGATACCGTAAATCAAGAATTTAAGTGCAATTAAGTAGAAAATGACAAAATAACATCAAAAATACCAAAAATGCCCCTTAGTGGCCGACCACCTTGGGGGATGTGCCAAAAAGTGACTTTTTGCTTCTTTTTAGTTTTAAATGATGAGAAATATATTAAATGAGGCATTATGATGATCCCAAACTTATTGAACAAGTAATATACCTAATAATATAGTGTTATAAGTCAACAAAAGCAAATAAATCATTATTAAAGTTCATACATAATAAAATAAGTCAAAAAATCCTATATTACCAAAACAGTTTAATTTGACTTAAAAGATTATATCTATTTAATTAATTGCTATGAAATTATGATAATACATGAAAATACTATATTTCTCATAAACATAGAAAATTAATAAGTCTAAGTAGGAAAAGACACCAAAAGATACATCAAATTAACTTTTAATGCATTTTCTTGCACAATATGGGCACAAAAATCGAGACAAACCCCTTGATTGATGGGGGATCAGATTTTGTCCCCCCAAACTGATCCCTAGCTATGTTTAGCTTCCCAAAAATTAGAATTTGTCCCCTCAAAGCTTGAACTACATTTAATGAGCCCATGTGAAGTGGATAAGAAGTACAAAAAAATTAATTATGGTGTTCCCTAAAGCCTTGCCTATATATACAAGCCAAACACCTTATTTCCCTTGAATATTTTGGTGGAGAGAGAGGGAGGAAGACCAGAATATAGTAGTTCTTGAGGGTCCATGGAGGTTTGAGAGAAGAAAGAAGTAGAAGAAGAAGGAGGGATCCAAAAAGTGGGGTCTTTGGAGACCATGGTTTTAAAGCTAAGTCCTAATCCATCCTCCGCCATCTTTTGATCTTCCAAACATGTAATTAAAAACCTCTAAACCCTGTATCAAGTATCCCTCAAAACATCCCCCCAACACACCCCTTAAGCCCCTTAAAAATCAAGAACCAAAATCAAACCGCAAAGGCTTTATAGTTGGAAATCTATGGGCTATTTTGATTATGAATGATATGAGATGTTGTTGTATGTTGTTATATTTGAGTTTGATGATCTCTAAGGGTGCTGGAGTCTTGATATGAAAGTTTAAAACACAAGCATGGAAGGAAATAGAACCAAAACTTGACCTGACACAAGTAGAAGACCTAAACCCTAAGAGGCTTGATTTTTAAGGACTTTGATGTTTCTGTCTTGATATTTGAAATTCCATAACTCAATATATAAAATTGATCTAAGCATGATGTTTGTGTCCAGAGTTATATTTTTCTGTTATCTTTCATCCAAAGTTAGTTTCAACTGATTTTCATGACCACAACTCAAGATATTGCAATTTTACCAAAGCGTGTTATTTTCTGACTAGTCAACACCACTGACTTGGAAACCCTAGATTAGAGTATGATTTGAACTTTGGTCAAAACATGAAAGTTTTAGAAAACATGTATATATATCCACCCACAAAAAATGATAACAAAATATTGAGATTTGATAGGTCAAAACTCATGTGAAAGTCTCTGTTGATTTTTAGTCCCTAAGGAACATTCTGTCACATATTTTTATATAGCCCAAAACCCCTATTTTTTGTGATCTATTACAAAAGTGGTCTACTTGAACTTTGTAGCTAACATATTGATGTATTTTTTACCCACAAATCAGACCTTAGAGCCTCGGGATGATACCCCAAAACTATTTTAAACCCTATGTCCAAAATTGGCTCTGCTGAGTTTTGGCGGTTGACAGAACCTATTTTCTAAAATGGCCACAAATTCTAACTTGTTTCAAATAACTACCCTTAGCTCTAAATATGAAACTTGTTAAACTAGAACATACTAAAAAATTGACTCATTTGGACTTCATTTGATACCCCAATACCGAGAACAACAAAAGCTAGTTTTTGGTAAAAATCAAGAGTAAATGCTAAACCATTTTTGCTTAGAATGAAATGTTCACCCAATTGCCTTAGGATTTGACCTTGGTGTTAAAAATGAGAATTGTAGGATAGTTTTTTATCTAAATGGTGTACAAAAATCATAGCTTGATTCTAATTCTAGATACCCCAAAACCTTGTCGCCCCTTTTAATTTAATACTTGGCTCTTGGCCCTAAAATTTGTTAAGTGTATGTATGAGTACTTATCACTATGAGACCCGCGTTTATATGATAACTAATTTGAATTAGCTGATTAGTGCTTTTAAGAGAACATGTGATGATTTAGAACCCATGTTATCCTATTTGAATCATATCTTAAAAATTGTAGCTTGTGCTTCACATACTCGTACCTTATGCTTTGCGCGTTATACCATGAATCTTGCCATGTTAATGCCATGCTATAAATTGTTGCACTTGAGATCAATGGTACACATTATGAACATTTTTATTTGCATCTTGGCATGTTGTAGTCCATCTGTGCAAATCGTTGTTGGGGTGGGCTGTGTTGAGATCATTCTTCTTGGTTTTGAGTCCATGGCATCCCTGGTTGCCATTCTCTAAAATGATTTTGGTTTATACACCCTGGGTGCGTCCCCGGTATTGGAAATGATTTTGGTTAGTACACCCTGGGTGCATCCCCGGTGTTACAGAAATGGTTTATGAATATTGTTGGGCACCATGGGTTCGTCGCTAGCATTCTGGTTTTGAAAGTTTAGATTTTGGGTAAGTCGGAGAGAGCCTAATTCGGCTGGCCTAACCCCACTGCGGTAGTAATTTGGAGAGAGCCCAGTTATAGTTGTCCTAAATCTCTCATCCTGGTACTTTGTATAATGTGAACATTTATTGAATTCTCTTAGACTTTGGGATGATGCCAAATGAGCATCCTTGTGCTTAAGGTGGGATTGTGGCGTATGATTATTTTGGATGGCCTAGAATAAGGGTGGAATAAGGGTGGATGATTGTTTTGGATGGCCTGGAATAAGGGTGGATGATTATTTTGTTGGCCGTCCCCACGCCGTTGCCATTAAGTAAAACAGCTATTGCATGACACCCGGCGATGTGGTTACTATTCGCAACGAGGCAAGGATATGATTGGTAATCAAGTCCCATTAAGTCTAATCTGGTGATTCCTCACGTAGAATTCCTGTTCTTTTTTGGGTGCATTTTGGGTTGGGCATCCTCATTTCATACACAACACCTCATATACGCATGCTTATTTACTTGTCTTCTATTCTGTCATAAATTTGTCGATCTCCTTGACTATAAACTGTACTGGGTGTTATATGGTATGTGTTGCGGTGAATTTTGTGTCGTGAGATTAGTTAGAAGGTTTGAGTGTTTTGCTTCTAGGCCTTGGCTCATGGTATTCGTGCCACAGGTAGGAAGGAGTTCTTGGAGGAAGTCGTCCCAGAGGGAGAAGAAGAGTTTGAAGAACAGGATGAGTTCCAAGAGCATGTGAATTTCGCTGATGCATTCTGAGGAGTTGAAACCTCTGCTTTCATTTTTATGTTCAGATTTCTCTTACTTAGTGTAATTGTTAAAAATTTCTTGGTGAAACTATAATATTTCAGTACTTTAAACGGTTCATAACTCCTTTATGATGTAATAATTAGCGTGTGTAAATATGAATGAATGGTTAGAATATTTTTTTATTTATATTTATGTATGTCTCGACGTGCCCGGAGGACGGAGAGTCACAAGAATAGTGTACACGGAAAGATATTTGATTCTTTTAGATCGTGTGTCTTTCGAAATTAAAAAATTTATTTTAATTAAATGAATTTTTATAACCTTCAAAAATATTTTAACAATCTAAGTGGGAGAGGAAATTTATTCACAGATAAATCCCGTGGTCTCTCCATCACCAGTTTGTAAGTTATGCAATTAAACCCTGCGTGTTAGCAGTAAATCTTTCCTCTCCATCAGACAGATTAATTGCAGTATCGCCAGTACAAATCTCCTTTAGGGATAATTCTGAATAATTGTTAGTGTGGATAACTTCTCTATCTGAAGGGTTCATTGCGAAACGATTGATTTGGAATTAAGTGATGGTTAACACTTAGTTGTATATAATAGTATCATCTCCATATAAGTCATTGCTATTATATACTGGATCGAAACTATGTCAGCTATTTAATTTTACTTGGCATGGTCAGTTGCCTATACAGTAAAATTAAAAGAAATTGACTTGTCTGGTCTTCTGATGGATAGTAGACATCCACCCATCGTGGCATGCTATTTTTAGGTTACTAGGCTACTGAAAAATTAATTTTAAAATGGTAGAGAGAACCAAATTAAAATGAATTCAATGTTTTGGTCATCATAATTAACGATTTTTTTAATTATGTGATTCTCATGATTAAAATAGTTTTTAACCCACTCGCTTTAATACTCAAAGAAAACAAACTTACAGGACTAAATTTTGTTGACTGGAAATGTAACTTCAATATAAATTTAACTACAAATGATATTCATTCAATACCAAGAAATGTGTTTATTTCTGAAAAAGGTTCTTCCTCTAGGCAGAAAGACATGAAGAAGAAAAAGGTTCCGAAATAGGGAGACACAATTTCTAGGGTAGTTAGTGGGCCACGACTGGTGTTAAAAAGTCAAATGATAGATGTTTTCACTACAACTAGACCCGGTACTGGAAAAAGCTATGTCTAGTATTTCTCAAAAAATAGGACAAACAGGGTAATTTCTGTTAACTAGTTGTGGAAACATGTTTAGCGGTATTATCTACCGGTACCTAGTGTGTAGATACGGGAGCCACTAATCATGTTTTCAATTCATTGCAGGGGTTCTAAGAAACCTGACAACTTAGTGATAGAGAGATTTACTTGCATATGGGCAATAATACAAAGGTAACAACAGTTACAGTAGGAGATGCCACTCCTAGTTTTGGTAGAGATCGATTTTTAATATCGAGATATTATCTTTATGTACCTTCCATTAGAAGGAACTTAGTTTCTGTTTCTGGATTAGCTAAAGACGGATATTTAGTTTATTTTTTTAACTTTGTGGTTATTAAGGATAATAAATGAGTTATCTGTTCTGATACATTGGTGAATAATCTTTATATTATTACTCTAATCTCTCCTTAACTGCAACTAACTAAAACGAATAATACATCTATATTACCATATAACAGAAAGTTTTTTTCTTTAATCAGCCAAATATTTCTTTGGCATTTACGCTTGGGTCATAATAATCTAAAAATGATAAATAAACTAGTAGCACATGGACCTTTGAGTTCATTGGAAGTGGATGCACTTCTAGTCTATGAATCTTGCTTAGAGGGTAAGATGACCAAGATGCCACTTTCCGGCCAAAGGCTATTCTAAAGAACCGTTGGAGTTGTGTGAGACCCCGACCCGTTTCATTTTAAGAAATGATTAAGTGTTGATGGGAGTAATAATTAAAACTTAATCTTGGTGATGTTTTGAGCTTGGGTAAGCACGAAAGGTATGTTAGAGGAAAAATATGAAGTTCTAATGGATGTTTGGACAAAACAGTGAAAAATGTGTGAAGGAAAGTGACATACCTTCACTAATTTGTCCATAATATTTTGTACAAGTAGACTTCCGGAGCTTTAGTTTGAGCACAAGAACGACCCTATTTGGAGTTCGGATGAAGGAGATATGGTCATTTAAAGTCCGACCAAAAGTGCAGTCGTAGCAGAGACCGATCGAGCGGTCCTGAGACATATCGAGCGGTCTGTGATGGGCAGAGGTTATAAATCTTGGTTTTTGGGTTATTGTGCTCATTCTCTCTTCCTTCTTCTCTCTCTAATGCTTAGGAGTGATCTCGGGTTTGCCCTTTGGAGGTTCTTGGAGGGTTTCTATGCTTGTTGGAGGCTAAGATCTTGTCGTTTCCAAGCCCGAGCCACCGTAGGAGAGCGTAAGTGTTCGTTGAAAGCTCCCTCAAGACAAGCAAATTG
Organism: Heliamphora exappendiculata; assembly: GCA_034768845.1. Taxonomy (NCBI): domain Eukaryota; kingdom Viridiplantae; phylum Streptophyta; class Magnoliopsida; order Ericales; family Sarraceniaceae; genus Heliamphora; species Heliamphora exappendiculata. Next base: position 16,854 of record JAOTRH010444634.1, read on the forward strand.
ATGAATTTTAGTGGATTAGAGCTCACCAGGGGTTTGATTTTGATGGTGGAACATCCTTGAGGTAGGATCTAGACTCTCTATTGTGTTTTGATTTTGATTTGTGTTGATATTTTTTCTCTAGTGAAAACCCTAGCATGCTATGTGGAATAAAACTAGGATTTGAGTATGGGTATTTGGAGAAAATTGAATTTTGTGAATCCTATGTGATATTTAGGATGTATAAAATCTATGAAAAACGAACATAATCAGGAAGTTGGGTTTGTTACATACAGTGGTTTGTTGAGGATCAAAACTTTGGGTTATCATTTGGAAAAGGTAACTTGATAAATTATGAATTAATGTTCCTATTTTAACTAAATTTAAAGATTTGGAGCTATTTGATGAAACATGGTTTATGTGACCACCATTTTGAGAAGAATTTGGAGTTTTTCAAAAAATGCATAACCATGGTTTTAAAAAGTTAAAGGTTTTGCTTGGTTTTTGCTTCAAAAACATTCTAGTGGCCCAATGGAGATCTTGGAAATGACTTTTCGTCCTTGAAAGGTTATTTTATGCAAAAAAAATGGGACAAAAGATACTAAAAATCATTTCAGTGTTAAAAATCAAAATTTTTGGCTTGAAAAAGAATCAGGAGCACGACCGACGAGCGGTCTATCGGGCGGTCTTTTGGCACTCTCGGTTCTTTGGTGCAGGTGAGAGACCGCTCGAGGGTCTGAGTCATTTTTCAAAGTTTTGATGTTTTTCTTAAAGGTTTGGATCTTAGGTACCTTGGCCATAATTTTCTAAAATACTTGTTTTTACATTGATTAAACGCTCGGTTGGTCCCCTTTGAAAGATTTTTAAACTTGTTGTTTCTTTGAAAAAGAAAAAGAATAATAAGAATAATAATAATAAACTAAACTCAGGCGAGTTTGGGATATGAAGTGGGGTAGTTGTGGTGTGATATGGATGGAAAGACTAAATGAAATTTAAATTTATTTGTATATATTTAAGATGGGTGCTTCCTTTTCGAATGAGATGCATACTAATGAATTTAATCTTGTGTTGAAGCATGATGATATTGCTTAATCATATGAGAATTATGAGAATTTGCTTGTTGAAGTAATGATGCATGATGCATAAGATATGAAAGACATTTTGAGATACTTGAACGGAATTTGTTTTGACGATAAAGTGGAAATTTTGAAATGTGGAATGTGCATAATGAGGGGCTGTGGTCCTGCGGTGAAAGCCCGCGAAGGTTCTTGCATAATGAGGGGCTGCGGTCCTACAATGAAAGCCCGCGAAAGTTTATATATTCAAAGATTAAATGTGAAAACTAAACACTTGATTTCAATGAACCGTATGGATTGATGTGAATTAAGTTGACCTGGCGGGTCCGCGGTGAAAGACCAAAAACTTGCGCAAGATGGGGACCACACGCCCATGGATTAGCCCCCGAAATGTGGTGTTGTGTCGTGGTGAATTATAGAGCTATCTATTACCCAATGGCTTCGCGTAGCCTATTGGGGTAATAGGAAGGGGTTTCTATAAGCTACGCCCGACACCAGTTCATTGTTATGATAAGATTTTGTGATGAATTGGGTAATGAAAATGTGATTTGGTTTATGTGAAAAATCGGGTGATAAGAATAAATGTGAAAGAAAGTAATATTTGGAAAAAGGTTTAATGAATGAATAACTTGGCGTGCGTGGAAATAAATAATAGATTTATGAAATTTGTATTATTATTCCCGTTGCACCCATCACACCTCACAAATCATGCTTAGCATAGAGTTAGTCTTTAACCTATGAGCTTCGGCTCATGTATGTATACAAAATCATTTCAAGTTTCGAGGATCCAGGACGATACCATGGCAGGGGATGCAGGTGGGGAAAAGGCTATGAAGAAGAGTTACTATTTCTTTATTTTTACATTACGATTGTACAGAAAGTGAAGTGGATAATTATAATAATACCAGTGCGGTAAATGAACTCTTTAAAGTTGAAAATTTTGTTTAGCCTTTGTGGCACATGTGTATATCGTGAGAACAAAATATTTTATTTATGATTGCTTAAAAGAAATAAAGTGTTGTTATTAAGAAAGTCATTGTTGATAGCTTTCATGTGGGATAATTTGGGTTGTATCCATGGGCTCCTAGGGTTCGGGGCGTTACAAATGGTATCAGAGCTCTAGATTCGAATACCTAGGAGCCGTGGAAATAACGATGACCCATAGGTGTGACTTGTTTGATGAGATTAGGCACCACTACACGGCATGAATTGTGTGCTTCCATGGGTTTGCGATTGAATTGTTTTGCGCATGTTATGTGTTTATATGAGAATGGAGGTTGAGTCTTAGGGTGATGTGGCGTGCCAATTGGCGTCCGACCAACTACTTTGGGGTTCGAAATAGAAAAGCATTTGGCCGACGTTCTTTCTATGAGAAATCTGAATTAGTTGCCCGGATTGTCCCGTTACTCTGAGGCTTTCCTTCGGTACGTGAATATGTGTTGATGAGATGTGGTTAGGTGGCGATTAGGGTGTAGCTTTGTCTTAGATCATTAAGTTAAGTTTAACTTCGTTGGAGTTGTGATAAGCTTGTTATAAGAGTTATGCCTGTGGGGATAAGACGAGTGCAATCCGGATGGTGATGTGCAATTTGAGAGTGTGACCCGGTGGTCAGTGATTGTGGTGGGTGCAAGCTTATAAGATGAGTACTGATTATTTAATGTATGTTGTGTCTTTGTGAATTGGGATGGCTGTGGTAGTTGCCTGTTGTGTGTCATGCCACTATTAGCTTGATGAATGAGCATGGTAGGGAATTTAAAACCGTTTGAAGGTTGTTTGTTGTGGTTGGATATGAAGTGAGGTTTTGGACGTGTTGAGGATTATGTACGTCATGAGCCGTGCTATGTCTTGAGCCGTACTATGTCATGAGCCGTGTGCCCCAGATCGAGTATGGACGGGAGGATCGTGGATGAGAGCGTAATAATCTCTAGCCTAAGGTGTGTTAGAAAGTCTGAGCTTAGACTGTGTTTAAGGTGTCCCTCACCCCGTGAGGTGTTGTTGGTAGCTATTGTAATGTCAGATAGTTTTGAAAGTCTATGGATGACTTGTGAGTTTCTTTTAAGGCGTATTATTAAGTAACATCTTTTGATAGGAGTTGGGAGTTGTGCGATAATGAGTAAATGGGTTGGAGATGTTGTCGAGAGATAGGTTCTCGAATGATATACATGTATGTATGGGAAGATGTATATTGGTGATAGTTGCAACGTGATGAATGATGATTCGAGGTTGTTTGGGAAGTTTCACGGAATAGAGTTTTGTGACTTGGGTTGTTGTTCTCTAGGTAAGAAGACTATGTGGGACACATGGTGTAGGGTAAGAATGTGAGTGTGAGTATGTGAGATTTGAAGGGCATGTGATAGGTATTGCCGGTGCGGCTGACTCGATCATCTTAGGACGACGTGTGGGTGGGCAGCGACCCCTTAAGAGAATGATGGCTGTGGTCGGTATTTGGCTTAAATTCTAGAAGTGGTGGTGTTGTGTTACCCTTAGAGGGTGAGTGATTGGATGGTGCCTGTGGTCTATAATTGATAAGCGAGGTTTATTTGGTTCGTGTGGCTTGTGATTACTTTCATGCTTGGATTGTTATGTACCGATGGTACTAGTAAAGTGGCATAAGAGACACGTGTTACCAGTTAGACGTTTTGTGTTTCGATGGGTGTACTAGAGTTGTAAGCTCGAGACTATGACGTGGTTTTGTCTACCCGTTTGATTGTTACCTACCTTTTTGGATTTGAGTTAGTGTGACGTGACTCGTAAGGAGATGTTCTAAAGGGACGCGAGTATGTATAGCGTTGTGCATTGATGGATAGACAGGGAGAGATTTTGTGGATACGTGAGATGCGTCACCGGGATATGGAGCGACTAATAATTAGAATGTTTGAGTGAAGATCCGAGTATGAGGATCTGATGTGATGAGGAACCTACTTATTATGTATGGTAATTTCAAGTGGTAGTGACATGGAGTGAGAGCCTAAACATTTCCCTAGCTGGAGAAATGTTTTATGGTTGATTGACTAGTGTGATTATTATTCTTGATAGGAATAAAGCATTAGAATCATAGGAGTGTGGGTCCGTTTACCCGTGATTTCTTGAAGAGTCCGTTTGTTTTACCTTGTGAACCCGAGCATTTGGGTAATATTTTTGGAAATGTAATTTCATTTTTGCGGGATGTCAATAACTTTGACTCTCATTGAGAGAGAAAGATCCTAAGGGAGTTCAGTGATTGAGTTGTTTGTGTGGTAAAATTCTTAAGTATTAGTTATGTGGGATTTTTATGAGAATGCAAGTCCTTGGTTTGGTAGTTATCCTTGTGGCAAGGAGATTGTGATTGGGTACCATTATGGGTGCATAAGGTTTAAAAAGAACGTAGAAAAGTTTGATAGTGTGGTTAACCTAGTGTCAATATGGTGTATCCTGAATGTGATATGTTTGGAGGTCAATTGTGATTCTACCTTATGTTTAAAGGTAGGAATGTTGTTTGGCCAGGAGAATGAATGTGGAGTAATGAGGTGCATCAGTGTATCGTGTGGTTAGAATGGCCTAGGATGATGGGCGAGAAAACGTTGGATGAGATGTCTACCACAAATATGTGCCCGAGAAGCAGAAGTGCAGGAGGTAATTGCATGGTCATGGGAGTTACTCATAATTTTGGATAAAAGGTCTCAAGATTGGGTTTCCTTTGTTGGTGTTGTGAGCTTTTATGTAAGTTGTTGGACAATGAAGCCTTGACACGATGAGAATGTTGGCGTTATGTCTTTGTAAGTATTTAGCGACGAGTTTGTAGTCCAAAGGGATATGTTGAGCGAGGTATGAAATTTGGTGAAGTTCGCGTGTGTGCAAATGAGGTCTGAAAGTACGTTGAGGTTGGGTCATGATTTCTGATTTACCATTTCTTTTTAGCAAGAGGATATGATTTTCTTGTGGATAGTGGTAAGATGTGGATTGCTCCACCTTGGTTAGGTGTAAAGGTCGGGACCGTTGGTTGATTCTTAGTCCGATTGTTTCGGGAGATAGGGGTCTCCGTGGATTAGTATTCATACAGTGAACCATGAATTATGCCTAGAGAATGGGTACTACCAGAATTAGATGGTCCAAAAGCTGAGTTCCACATAGATTTTCAGGATGGAGTACTCCACTGTGTAAGTGTGTGGGGTCGTGTTCCCTGTGAGACGGGGCTGGTAGATTAGGAATGTTTGTCCTTACTGACAAAAGAGTTAGTATTAAGGCGTAGAGTCTTTTTCTGCAGTGATTAACGGAGGATTATTAACCGTTGTATGTAGTTTTTGTTCGGTGGTGTAGTGTATGGTTGCACCTTTAGTTTTCAGTGGAATGGAAAGTTTATTGGAACCTTGCGGCGGGGGTGTTCACGTGATAGATTTTTGATGAAATTTTGTGAGTTTAAGTTTATGTTTGTTTGGAGCTTAAACTACTCAAAGTTCTTAGAGTCGAGGAATGGTCGTTGACTGTGGTGAGTATTGTATTTCGGACATAACCGTGTGTTCGGATTGTGGCCCCGAGGGTTTGGTAAGAGGTAAGTCAGGAAGGAGTCGATGCTTGAGAAGCCTTGGTTGTTAGAGCTTGTCGCAACTAACATGATGGTTTGGTTTGGAATGAGGGGGTCGTACCAAGTTCTGTATAAAAAGAAATTGCTAAATGTAAAAGACAAGTCTTGATTGGTTACTTAACGAATAGGCCTTAGGCTTGGGAACTTTTCTATTATGGATTCAGAGGATCGATGTATGTGTTGATATCATGGTTTGGGGTTGACATCAAATGACGGTGATTATGTTTGACTTGGAGTTGATCTGTAGATTTAGAATCAGTGTCTTGAGGGTGAGATATTGACTTGGAGTGGATACTTTTGTTGATTTTGTAGCTAGTTGATTGTGTGGAGTCTTGTCTTGGATAATGGGGTGGAATTATGGTTGACGAAAGAGGATGGAATAGAGGACAAAGGTTTAGAGGAAGAACGTTCTTATGTATTCAAGGTGGATTAAGCGAGTCTTTCTCCAGAAAATGAACGTTTGTGTAGTTGATCACGAATGAGCATCTTGTCAGCTTCAGTGACGGCATAGTTAGTATAAGCAGGATAATAATGTGGTACCAAGATGGATGGTCGTTAGTTAATCCTCAGAACTTGAGTAAGGTTTGTGTGTGAAACTTATGACTTCATCTGGTATGGGGTTGTTGGGGTTACAACAGAGATTGTTGATGGTTAATGAGGTGGTGTTGAGCTTGAGATTTAGTGCTGAATTTCAGGGACAAAATTCCTTTAAGGGGGGAAGAATTGTGAGACCCCAATCCGTTTTATTTTAAGAAATGATTAAGTATTGATGGGAGTAAGAATTAAAACTTGAGCTTGGTGATGTTTTGAGTTTGGGGACGCATGAAAGGTATGTTAGAGGAAAAATATGAGGTTCTAATGGATGTTTAGACAAAATATGTGAAAAATATGTGAAAGAAAGTGACATACCTTCACTAATTTGGCCATAACGTTTTCTACAAAATGAATTTTGGTACGAGGTTTGAACCATTGGAAAGTAGACTTTTGGGGCTTCAGTTTGAGCACAAGAATGTCCTTATTTAGAGTTTGGATGAAGGAGATATGCTCACTTAAAGTCCGACTAAAAGTGCAGTCGCAGCAGAGACCGATCGAGCGGTCCTGAGACCGACCGAGCGGTCCTGAGACCGACCGAGCGGTCTGTGACGGGCAGAGGTTATAAATCTTGGTTTTTGGGTTATTTTTCTTATACTCTCTTCTTTCTTCTCTCTCTAATGCTTAGGAGTGATCTAGAGTTTTCCCTTCGGAGGTTCTTAGAGGGTTTCTATGCTCGTTGGAGGCCAAAATCTTGCTGTTTCCATGCGCGAACCATCGTGGGAGGGCGTAAGTGTTCGTTGAAAGCTCCCTTAAGACATGCAAATTGAATTTTGGTGGATTGGAGCTCACTAGGGGTTTGATTTTGATGGTGAAACGTCCTTGAGGTAGGATCTAGACTCTCTCTTATGCTTTGATTTTGATTTGTGTTGATATTTTGCTTTCAGAAAAAACCCTAGCATGCTATGTGGAGTAAAACTAGGATTTGAGTATGGGTATTGGGAGAAAATTGAGTTGTGTGAATCCTATGTGATATTTAGGATGTATAAAATCTATGAAAAACGAACATAATCGGGAAGTTGGGTTTGTTGCATAGAGTGGTTTGTTGAAGATCGAAACTTTGGGTTATCATTTGGAAAAGGTAACTTGATAAATTATGAATTAATATTCGTATTTTAACTAAATTTAAAGATTTAGAGCTATTTGATGAAACATTGTTTATGTGACCACCATTTTGAGAAGAATTTGGAGTTTTTCAAGAAATACGTAACCATGCTTTTAAAAAGTTAAAGGTTTTGCTTTGTTTTTGCTTCAAAAACATTCTGGTGGCTCGAGGGAGATTTTGGAAAAGACTTTTCTTCCTTTAAAGGTTATTTTGTGGAAAAAAAAAGGGGCAAAAGGTACTAAAATTTTTTTCAGTATTAAAAACCAAAATTTTTGGCTTGAAAAAGAATCAGGAGCACGACCGCTCGATAGACCGAGCAGTCTATCGGGCTGTCTTTTGGCACTCTCAGCTCTTTTGTGTAGGTGATAGAGTGCTCGAGCAGTCTTCTCACCGATCGAGCGGTCTGGGTCATTTTTCAAAGTTTTGATATTTTTCTTAAAGGTTTGGATCTTTGGTACCTTGGCTCTAATTTCAAAATTTTTTTGTTTTTACATTGATTAAACCCTTGGTTGGGCCCCGTTGAAAGATTTTTAAACTTGTTGTTTCTTTGGAAAAGAAAAAGAATAATAAGAATGAAAATAATAAACTAAACTCAGGCGAGTTTAAGATATGAAGTGGGGTAGTTGTGGTGAGGCATGGATGAAAAGATTAAATAGATTTTAAATTTATTTGTATATATCTAAGATGGGTGCTTCCTTTTCAAATGAGAAGCATACTAATGAATTTAATCTTGTGTTGAAGCATGATGACATTGTTTAATCATATGAGAATTATGAGAATTTGCATGCTGAAGTAATGATGCATGATGCATGAGATATGAAAGACATTTTGAGATACTTGAACGGAATTTGTTTTGACGAAAAAGTGGAAAATTTGAAATGTGGAATGTGCATAATGAGGGGCTGCGGTCCTACGGTGAAAGCTCGCGAAGGTTTATATATTCAAAAATTAAATGTGAAAACTAAACACTTGATTTCAATGAACCGTATGGATTGATGTGAATTAAGTTGGCATGGCGGGTTCGTGGTGAAAAACTGAAAACTTGCGCAAGATGGGGACCACATGCCCACAGGTTAGCCCCCGAAATGTGGTGTTGTGCGTGGTGAGTTATAGAGCTATCTATTATCCAATGGCTTCGCGTAGCCTATTGGCAGAATAAAGAGGGGTTTCTATAAGCTACGCCCGACGTCGGTTCATTGTTATAATACGATTTTGTGATAAATTGGGTAATGAATCGGGTGATGAGAATAAATGTGAAATAAAGTAATATTTGGAAAAAGGTTTAATGAATGAATAGCTTGGCGTGCGTGGAAATAAATAATGGATTTATGGAACTTGTATTATTATTCCCGTTGCACCCATCGCACCTCACAAGGAACTTGTATTATTATTCCCGTTGCACCCATCGCACCTCACAAATCATGCTTAGCATAGAGTTAGTTTTTATCCTACGAACTTCAACTCATGTATGTATACAAAACCATTTCAGGTTTTGAGGATCCGGGACGATACCACGGTAGAGGATGCAGGTGGGGAAAAGGCTATGAGGAAGAGTTAATATTTCTTTATTTTTACATTATGATTGTATAGAAAGTGAAGTGGATAATTGTAATAATACCAGTGCGATAAATGAACTCTTTAAAGTTGAAAATTTTGTTTAGCCTTTGTGGCACATGTGTATATCGTGAGAATAAAATGTTTTATTTATGATTGCTTAAAGGAAATAAAGTGTTGTTATTAAGAAAGTCATTGTTGATAGCTTTCATGTGGGATAATTTGGGTTGTATCCATGGATTCCAGGGGTTCGGGCCATTACAAGCTGGTTCATGTTGGAGGAAATACTGCCATGATCATTATTTTGTTAAAAAAAATTTAGTAGAAAATTAATTGGATGGGAAAACGCCGAAACAGGCTACAGATAAAACTTTTGACGTCGAACGATCAAAAATAAACCCGTGCAACCAAAGTTAATTCAGAAAAAATACCTTTTGTTGATCTAATCTTCAACTACGACTTGATTCTGAGTTGAAGCTCCAGTTAGATCTTCTACTGTATTCCTTTACGTGATCCTCGAACATAGTGTGGGCTACGATCCTCCGAGAACTCGTATCGACAGAACCCTGATATATTTAAGTCTTGTAAGACAAAAATAATATCATAATAATATATGAGATATGAACTATCGATCTCAAACTGGTTCAGCCTATCAGGGTATATATAGGGCTAATTAGGGACCTGGAGAGTAATTATGAGTTAGACTTCTAGTGGATCACATATACCTACTAGAGGTTTCTGTAATTATGGAATGACATGCAGCGGTTTCTGCAATTTCTATAAAATACTGAATTATAGTTCACACAACTAAAGAACTATAATTTCACTTTGACCCATAATCTCAAGACCTTCTTGGATTGATCTCCTGTTATTAAATGCTTACAATTTCTCCACACGTTAAGATTCTCGATACCCGCCAATTAAATTTATTTACTGACAATTTAATTTAATCAGTATCTTGATATTCCTTAAGCTATTCTGCTTAACTTATTTGACCGCCGAATAATTAAATCTACTTACAGGGTTTGGTCCGGTCAAAACTTATTAGCATCCTTAAGGGGGTATCATCAATCCCAATCAATCGGGACGTAGATTCCGTCAATAATTAATATTTATTATATAAATAATACTGCTATCTAACTCACTGAGAATATAAACCCATATAAGATCGTACCCTTTAATGAATCAAAATAATAAATATTAAATGTACGCAAATCAATAATTATTTCAAGATTAAGAGGATAAGCACTATTCATAATAATCTTGTGGTGTGAATTAATTTATATAGTCAGTACAAAATTAATTATCCAAATATTCCATTCAATAGACACAAAGTTTACTAGAACAGAGAGTCAGAACAATAGACGATGCTATTATCTTTTCTCTGTAACCAAGACAGCCCTACTAAAACTCTGTGCTACAGTCGTACTGATAGTATGTCCATTTCCATCTAAATTATGAACATAAAACTTATATTCTACAATAACCTAAAATTTGATCTTCTGTGTGTTAGCCGTACTCTATATACCAGATTAAATACTGTACAGAATATTGGATATCCATGCATATCAAAGAAATGATACACATACATTGCTCATAAAGATTCCCATAAAATAAAAAATTAATTTATTAAAAATAAAATTAAATACTAAAAATATGATTTTCAGTATACCAACCCTAACAACCCAAAAATGTATGGCAGTATGGTTTTGAGTATAAGTGGGAGATTGTTAGGGTTGGTATACTGAAAATCATGTTTTTAGTATTTAATTTTATTTTTAATAAAATTAATTTTTTCATTTTGTGAGAATCTTTATGAGCAATGTATGTATATCATTTCTTTGTTATACATGTATGTCCGATATTCTGTATAAGATTTAATATGGTGTGCAGAGTACGACTTGTGCTCAGAAGATCAGATTTTAGGTTCTTGTATAATATAAGTTTTATGTTCATAGTTTAGATAGAAATGGACATACCAACGGTACGACTATAGTACAGAGTTTTAGTAGACCTGTCTTGGTTACGGAGAATAGATAATAGCATTGTTTATTGTTTCGACTCTCTATACTAGTACACTTTGTTTGTATTGAACGGGATATTTAGGGTAATTAATTTTATTCTGATTATATAAATTAATTCACACTCCAAGGTTATTATGAATATTACTTATCCTCTTAATCTTGAAATAATTATTGATTGCATGTATTTAATATTCGTTGTTTTGATTTATTAGAGGGTGCAATCTTATATGGGTCTATACTCCCGATCAGTTGAATAGCGGTATTATTTATATAGAAAGTATTAATTATTGATGGAATCTACGTCCCGAATAATCGGGATTAACGATACTCCCTTAAGGATGCTTATAAGTTTTGATCGGGCCAAATCCTATAGGTGGATTTAATTATTTGATAGTCAAATCAGTTAAGCGGAAAGGATTAAGGAATATCAAGATGCCAATTAAATTAAATTGTCAATAATTAAGTTTAATTGGCGGATATCGGGAATCTTAACGTGGAGATAAATTGTAAGCATTTAATAACAGGAGCTCAATGCAAGAAGGTCTTGACATTATGGGTCAAAGTAAAATTATAGTTCTCTAATGGTGTGAACTGTAATTTAGTATTTTATGAAAATTATAGAAATCGCCGCGTCTTTCCATAATTGCAGAAACCACTGGTAGGCATTTGTGTTTCACTAGAAGTCTTACTCATAATTACTCCCCAGGTCCCTGCTGTAGCCCAATATATACGCGGGTAGGTTGAACCAGTTTTATATCATCATATATCATGTTTTTTGTCTTTCAAGACGAAAGATATTTGGCTTCTGTCAGTACGAATTCTCGATAGTCCGTAGCCCACACTACATTCGAGGATCGCGTAAGGGAATATAATAGAAAATCTGACAGGAGCTTCAACTCAGAATCAAATCGTAATTGAAGAATCAATCGACAAAAGGTATTTTTCTAAATTAACTTTGGCTGCACGGGTTTTATTTTGGTTGTTTATCGTCAAAAGTTTTATCTAGATCCCATTTCGGCGTTTGTCTGTCCAGTTAATTTTTTATAAAAAATTATTTTCATAAACGAGTATCTTGGCAGTATTGTCTCCAACATAGTAAGACATAAAGGCCTTTCAGTAGTCAGTCAAGCAGAAGTCACTGAGGGAATTTTGGTACCGTATACTAACTTTTTTGAATTTCAATAGAAGTGACTATTGCACAAAATAAAGGTAAACATCATCGAGTACTAAGGTTATACCAAACAAAGAAGAGATTATCATATGAAAAGTAGAAAATATGGTATTATGAGTACAATCGGGAAGATGTAGAATGTGATTGTCTATGTTATCAAATGTTGTCATAACTCATTTCAAAGATGCCCTATTAAACAAGATGTACATGCATTACAATTCATTCTTGTCTCTTGTCAACCTTGTGTTATAAGTTTAGGTCATTTGTTGTGAGACTGTGATCCATTTTCTTGTTTGGAATTTTTTGACTCGCGTTTAGTGTTTTCGTTTTAGCGTACAATTTTTTGACATGCATTACAATATCTTTTTTTGACTCGCGTTTAGTGTATATTCGGGTTTAGAGATGCATGAGGGGTTGGTTCCCAAGGCCGTTGGGCGTTGTGTTGCAATTTTTTTTAAAAAAAAGATATTTTCGTGGCCTATAAATATCCCGCCTTAGATATTTTCAAAAGATATTTTTAAAACTTCTTAGCTAAGTTTTCTCTTTTTCTCTCTACCTTCTCTATAACTTCTCGGGGGCCTGGGGCTCAATTTTCAATGATCCAATAGCTGATCCTTATTATTGGCACGGTGGGCTACACATCCATTTGGATAGAATTTTATTTCGATGAAGTTTAGTTTTGCACGTGGATTGACGCTTCGAGTTTTGACTCAATGAGGTTGGATCCTAGACTCTCTTATCTTATAAGGGTGCTACGTATAACTGTATGTGTTTTCATAGGTTAAAAATGAATAAAAGATCATTTTTCGTTTTAAGGGTTAGATTTTGGTTTAAATGGGCATTGTGTGTTGTTTTCAGTTGGATGGAATCGGGTTGTGAGGGTTCCTTTTGAGGTTTCGTGGTAGTCTTGGGATAGGGTATGTCCGAGGGTGTTAAAAAAGGAGTTTTGAGGTTCATTTTTGGTTTGTGAGGGCTGGACCAGTAGCTCGGAGTTGAGTTTTGCCTGGGGTCAGTCGACTGAATTGGGCAGTTCAGTCGACTGGATCGTGGTTTTGAGGGTTCAGTCGACTGGATCGAGGAGGTCAGTCGACTGACCAATGTTTTTAGGGAACTTTGTGAAATTCCAATAGCTTGTTTAGGTCGACTGGGTGGGGGTCCAGTCAACTGATGTCCTGTGTGAGATATTTTTGATTGTTTTAGTGGCTATGATGGTTTTTTGATCGGTTGGTGTAGACACCCCAATTTGACCCCGCCTAATCTTAGGTGAATCCGATGAAGAAAATAGGTGGAATAGTGCCTCAGTACGATCCTCGGGAGGTGATCCAAGCTCGGTATTTGAACCTAGTCATCAAAAACCTTCAAAATCTCTGAAACCAATAAAATTGTACCAAACCATCGATAACTTGTTGCTTAAGTCATTGCGAGAAGTGGCGACCGCCATGTTCATTGTAGCGGCCATCAATAGATTCTCTTGGAAACCCGATCCAACATGGCGACCTCCAACTCACATTGTAGAGGCCGCCAATAGAACCTTTTCCAACCTAGCGGCCGCCAACTTGCATTGTGGCGGCCGCCAACTCCAAATGGCCTAACGTGTCTTAAAACGTGGCAACACCTCATTGGTTGAAGAATTCGATAAATACTGTACCCGGCGTACGTTTTCAGTAGGAATTCTGAGTGAGAGAAACTCTGCTGATATACCGAGCGATACCGAGTCTCTAATCTCCCATACCTACATTGAAGCCTACATTGCTTGGATCACCCTCCCGAGGATTGGACAATTGAAGCACATTTCCCGACTTGAGGATTCCCCGGCAATCCAGGTACCTCGCTTGAATCCCTGGTCTTTCTAACTCTATTCTCTATTTTTTGGGGTGATCGGGTTATATTTAATCTTAATTTATGTATTCTTTTTTATTTGCATAGTTAATCTTATCATCATTTGCATTGATTCATTTAATCTAGTTGTTTTAATTTTATTTAATTTGGTTGCTTGAATTTCGTAATTTACACTTTCACACTAAGCACATTATTTTTTTCTTTAATTAATTCATTAATTAGTACTAACATTAATTAACAATACGACTAAATAATGTCGTTATTGTTATAATATAAAACACTTACATAAAAATAGTTGTAATCATCAATATTACATCCATTTAAATTCTAACATTTTATTCTCTTTTTCTTTCTTTTTATGTTAAATTAATGTTCTAACATTATTTACTTTCATTTTCCTCTAATTAGTCTAATTTCTTTTTACTAGGATTTCATTTTATTTCATTTCTTGTATCATTAATTTAATGGCCCATTTTAATTCTTAGCTTTTGTTTAATAGCTATTTAACTTTCTTTCTTAGCATTTACTTTTTTGTGTAATGTAGTTTTAAAAAAAAAGTCTTATTTTTTTTCTTTTAACTTAATGTAATTTCTTTCTTAATGTACCATTTATTTTTTATTTTTTTGCTTATAATATTAGTTTAAGTGTTCTTTTATTTTCTATGCTTTGTTCTAATATTCTAGCATTTATTTATTTTTCTTATTTTCTTTTTCAATTTTTGAAGCACTAGTTTAATGTTCCGGTTTTTATTTTATTTTATTTTTTTTCTTTCCTTTTTAATACAATTCATATTTCTAGCATTTTTTTTTCTTTTGACGTAGCATTTTATTTTCTTTTATCATTAACTTTATTTTTTCTTATAATGCCTTATTTCTTTTCCTTTAAGTATTCCATTTTCTTTTCTTTAAATACTCTAATATTTCATTTCATTTTTTTAGCTTAATATTCATTTTATAGCTTATACTTTTTTTTTCTTTCAATATTAGTGTAATTTTTTAATTATATTTTATCTTCTTATTAATTTTAATAAAGTTTCATTTAGTATTTCTCTTCTTGTAATATTTGCATTCATCTCTCTTACAAAAAAAAAATCTATTTTCTTATGATTCCCTTTTTATCTTTCTTTTATTTTATTTTGTTAAACCAAAAATCACAAAAAAATATCATAATTTTCTCTTTAAAAGAAAATTCTATTTTTCTTTTCA